>JARYGA010009106.1:0-48329 GCA_030545235.1 Helianthus tuberosus | reverse complement strand
CACATTCTGCTGATAAGATGAGTTGTTGACTTTGCTAGATTTCTTGATCTCCAACTCGTGACTCTCCAGTCTTTCGATAAGCAGATCCACTGTCAACTCTTCAGACTTGATTGTGTTCTTCAGCATTAATGCAAAGTACTACCAATCTTGTTCATTCGGCAGCGAGTCGAACAGTTTATCAACCAACTCTTCTTGAGTATATACAATTTTGTGTCTTGCCAGCTCCAATTTCAGATGCCCGAATCTTTCAATCATCTTGGAAACAGACTCGTTCTTTAAACAACCAAATAAATCAAACTCTTTTCTTAACAGTTTCTTTTTGTTTTTGACTATCTCAGCACTACCTACACATTTTACCCTCAGTTTCTCCCAAAGATCTTTTGAATTTTAATATTCAATCAACGGAATTATATCATCTCTCACAGACTGATGAATCAACGCGATGCACTTTTGTTCAGCAACATATCTTTCAATCTCATCATTATCTGTTAGACTTTCACCAAAACGTCCTCCTCTAACGTAACCATTCTTTAAACTCTTCCAGCTTGGATATGCAAAAGCTTGAAGCCACTCGTCAAATCTTGTAGCCCACCTATTGTACTCTTCAATCGCCATCAGTTTTGGAGGTTTGTTGTATGTTCCATAGGCACTCTCAACACTTAATGCATCCGAAAGAGTCTTTCTCGCACTCGAAGCTTTTTCATTTGTGTTGTTTGATGTGTCATTTGAAATATCATCTCCACCATTTCCAGTAAAGGCAAAAACGTCACAGAACGGATTCATGAACTCATCCATCTTCAAGTATCTGATACAATCAACAAACAATTAGAAAAATTTTGATTTTTGATAAAGACAGATTCAAACGGAATTAGCTCAAGCGAAATCAACTTTCAAGCGAGATTGCTTTTCAAGCGGAATAAGACTTTTCAAGCGAAATAGCTAATTTTGTTTGAAACTTTCAAGCGGAATCTGATTTCAAGCGGAATCAGACAATAACTTTCAAATGGTATCAGTCACTTTGAAGCGAAATCACTTATTTCGCTTGAACTTTCAAACGGAATAAGACTTCAACCGAAATAAACAACACTTTCAAGCAAAATTAACCAAAATAGCTAATTTCGTTTGAAATCACACGAGCAAGTTCAAGCGGAATTAAGATGATGTCAGCAAGTTCGAACAGTTTTTCAAGCGGATTTATCAGTTTTTATAAGAATTTGTTCGAATTAAGGTCCAAAACTTTCACGGATTGGTTAAAACTATGTTTCGCTTGATATGTGTGAGTTTTAAGCCATTTCACCCGTTAAATTTTGTTCAAATCAGAAAAGAAGGAGTAGAAGTGAGAGAATCCGATGAAATCAAGTTGAATTAGTATGAACTCCTCGTCCTGAGCTCTGATACCACTTGTTGGATCGTCGTGTGACCCTAACGAGTCAATCTGAGTAGTTCATCATCAAAAACAAAGACGGAATCAATGTAAATGATGTCAACACAGCTTGATACTTTCTAATCTTTATCTATTACTGATTTCCTGAGCTTTTACATATCTGATTATAATTCGGCAGCACCTCGGCTCTCAAACAATGACTTCTAATTCCGTTTCAAATGAACTCAGCACACACCTATATATAATGTTCTGATTCCGCTTGAACATGACATGTGAGTTTCAAGCGGAATTAGTAATTTCGCTTGAATCTGCCACATCTCATTTCAAGCGAAATTATAATGCTAATTTCGCTTGAACTGTTCAATGTCATGTTCAAGCAAAAATACCCACTTTCACATATAAAACCCTAATTTCAACCCTGTTGTGTGCTCGTTTATCCTATCTAGACATAAGACTCGATTAAGACGAAGTTAACAGACATTTGATGCACCAACAAGTGAGAGCTAATCCATCATGTTATACTTATACACATATTAGAGCTTTTATCCAATGGGTCTTGTGTTTGTTAAGTACACTACATAATCTCTAGGCAATCCAAGGAAGATTAAGCAAGATCTAGAGAAGATTATGGTGGGGTCACTTGTGACCATCCACTTAAGGGGGGGGGGGGGTCTTGGTTGTGTTTAAATGGTAAGTTAAGTGATTAAGTTAGATTTCAAGTGTAAAGTTAGGTGTTTATGTGTATTGGGTGTTATATAGTGTGTTAGGGTGTTCGGGGATCATAACTAGCTCAGAAACATAAAAACAATGCTTCTAGTATAATTTTGGTGTTTCGGGGAATGTCCGGTTGTTTGATTAGATATCGGTTCGTTAAAGTGTCAAACTATTCCGTTTAGTGATCCTTAAGTACCCTTTTGTGACACTCTTAATTCCCGATACTTAGGAAAGCATTCAGGACCATTTAGTCATATTTTTGCATGTAACAAGCTTGTTAAAAAGCTGAATTTTGCTGAAAAATGCTGAATTCGGCACTTTAAGTGAGTTTTAGGCACTTTCCGGCACTTAAACTATCACCTAGTGAAGTAGTTTTGTGATCCTTACTTTCCTACAAACTATACTAGTGTGAAACTTAGTCTCTGGCCCATATAGGGTCTCAAAACACTGTTTGTCTATGTACTGACATCGTCAGCATTTTTCTGAGTTATCCGCTAACTGTGCTAGCTGTGCTTTGTGCATCGTTTATGTCACTAAGAGTTTGTATGTAAAAATGATGTGACATTATGAAATGTGATGCACATGTAAGTATGATGCAATAATCAGAAAGCAGGCATTTGTAAATCAGCACAGTCACTAAGCACTAATCATGGTTAATTAAATTGTACGGATACCTGGATTTTTGACAGTTGTCACATTCTCCCCCTGTTAAGAAAATTTCGTCCCAAAATTTTAGTTCTGCTACTAGCTGTAGGGGTCTTGGGGAACAAATGTGGGTATTTCGCTTTCATGCGATCCTCATGCTCCCAAGTAAATTCTGGGTCGTGACGCGTATTCCAACGAACCTTGACGAGTTTGACACTACTCATGCGTGTCTTGTTAATCTTCCAATCAGTAACCTCAACGGGTTCTTCAGTAAAGTGGAGTGTGTCGTCAATGTGAACTTCGTCGGCAGGAATGACAACTGTTTCTTGAGTTGGACTCTTTTTCAGGTTAGATACATGAAATGTATCATGAACGCCATTCAGTTCTGCGGGTAGATCCAACTTGTAAGCTACAAGACCAATCCTCTCCAGGATTTTGAACGGTCCAATGTATCGTGGGTTCAACTTTCCATGCTTCCTAAAGCGTGCTACACCCTTCCAGGGTGAGACCTTTAATAAAACCATATCTCCCACTTGAAACTCCAAAGGTTTCCTTCTTCAGTCCGCATAGCTCTTTTGTCTATCACGAGCCGCCTTAATGCGCTCTCGGATCTGTATAATCTTGTTTGTCGTCTCTTGAACCATTTCGGGACCAACAATCTGTCTATCACCCACGTCTGCCCAGCATAACGGTGATCGACACTTGCGTCCGTAAAGAGCTTCAAACGGTGCAGCTTGTATGCTCGCAAGGTAGCTGTTGTTATATGAAAATTCAACCAATGGTAGATGAGTATCCCAACTGCCACCCAAGTCCATTACGCAAGCTCGCAACATATCTTCCAACGTTTGATTCGTTCGTTCGCTCTGACCATCTGTCTGCGGGTGAAACGCAGTACTCAAATTCAACTGAGAACCAAAGACTTCTTGGAAGGATTGCCAAATTCTTGATACAAATCTTCCGTTTCTATCAGAAATAATTGAGAGAGGCACACCATGACGTGCAATAATCTGTCTGAGGTATAGCTCAGCAAGCTTGCTAGTGTTGTCTTTTTCCTTGATTGGCAAGAAGTGTGTAGATTTCGTCAGACGGTCTATGATTATACCAAATCGTATCATGACCTCTGGGTGTCCTTGGTAACTTCGTTATGAAATCCATTGAAATCTGCTCCCATTTCCACACGGGTATTTCAGGTTGTTGCAGAAGACCTGAAGGCTTCTGGTATTCGGCCTTTACCTTAGCACAAGTCAAACATCTGCCAACATACGTTGCAACATCACCTTTTAATCTCGGCCACCAATATAAATACTTTAAATCTTGGTACATCTTATCCGATCCTGGATGGATCGAGTACCTTGACTTGTGAGCTTCGTCGAAAATAACGTCTCTAAGTCCACCAAAGAGAGGAACCCGAATTTTTCCCAAGAAACACAATGTTCCATCTTCCTTGGGTATCAACTGTTTCTCCATCCCACGGAGGTATTCGTTCACCAGATTCTCCTTCTTGAGAGCTTCTCTCTGCACGACACGAATGCGCAACGAGAGGTCTGTCTGTACAATCAATTCCAAAGCCCTAACCCTTATAGGCTTAATCCTCTCTTTGCGACTCAAGGCATCTGCTACCACGTTCGCCTTCCCTGGGTGATACTTGATTTCACAATCATAATCGTTTAACAACTAAACCCATCGTCTCTGTCTCATATTAAGCTCTTTCTGATCGAATATATGTTGTAAGCTCTTGTGATCAGTAAAGATTGTACAGCGGGTGCCATACAAGTAATGTCGCCAGATCTTCAAAGCAAACACCACAACGCCTAATTCCAAATCATGCGTGGTGTAATTTTTCTCGTGAACCTTCAGCTGGCGTGAAGCGTAAGCTATAACCTTATGTCGCTGCATCAGCACGCAGCGTAAACCTTGACACGAGGCGTCGCAATATACCACGAAGTCATTAGTGCCTTCGGGTAGGGATAAAATCAGTGCATTGCAAAGCTTGTTCTTCAGCAACTGAAAAGCTTCTTCTTGCTTGTCTCCCCATTCATACTTCTTATCCTTCTGTGTAAGGGAGGTCAAAGGTTGAGCAATTTTCGAAAAATCCTCAATGAATCTGCGGTAATACCCTGCCAAACCTAGGAACTGACGGATCTCGGTTGGCGTCTTTGGAGTCTCCCAATTCTTGATCGCCTCGATCTTTGTGGGATCCACATGAATTCCATCTTTGTTAACCACGTGACCAAGGAACTAAACTTCGCGTAACCAGAACTCGCACTTTGAGAACTTTGCGTACAATTTCTCTTTCTTAAGCAGCTCTAAAATAGCTCTTAAGTGTTGTTCGTGCTCTTACTTCGTCTTCGAATAAATCAAAATATCGTCGATAAACACAATCACAAATTTATCGAGATATGGCTTGCAGACCCTATTCATCAGATCCATAAACACTACGGGCGCATTTGTCAAACCAAACGGCATAACCAGGAACTCGTAATGTCCATATCGAGTTCTGAAGGCAGTCTTTGGAATACTCTCCTCTTGAATTCTCAGTTGGTGATAACCTGATCGAAGATCGATCTTGGAGTAGAAACTCGAACCTTGTAGTTGATCGAACAGGTCATCAATCCTTGGTAAAGGATTCTGATTCTTAATGGTCAACTTGTTCAGCTCTCGGTAGTCGATACACATGCAGAAACTACCATCTTTCTTCTTAACAAACAAAACTAGAGCTCCCCAAGGCTAGAAGCTTGGCCTGATAAATCCCTTGTCTAATAACTCCCGAAGTTGTGTTGACAGTTCTTGCATTTCTGAAGGTGCAAGTCGATAAGGTGCCTTAGCTACAAGCGCAGCGCCTGGAACTAAGTCAACATGGAATTCGACTTGTCATTGTGGTGGCAATCCTGGTAAGTCTTCAGGGAAGACTTCCGGATATTCCCTTACAACTGGAATGTCTTCTAGCTTTGGCTCAGTGGCTTCCTTATCCACGACGTGTGCCAAGAAGGCAACACATCCTTTCTGCAAACATCTTCGAGCTTTCAAACAACTAATGATCCTTAGAGGCGTATCATGCTTCTCTCCATGTACCACAATTGTTTCTCCATTCGCCATCAGAATGCGAATGATCTTCTCGTGACATACGATCTCTGCTCGGTTACTCGACAACCAATCCAATCCCACCACCACTTCGAAGCTTCCCAACTCGACTGGCAGTAGATCAAGCGTAAACTCATGCTCTCCCAGTTCTATCATGCAACTTCTAATGACTTCATTCGCTTCTACTAGTTTTCCATTAGCTAGTTCTATCGAGTACGGAATATCTAGCATACTAGCTACCAACCCAAGTATATTCTTAAATTCTACCGATACAAAACTATAATCGGCACCGGTATCAAATAGTACAGATGCAAAGCGTTGGTTGATAGGGAATGTACCAGTGACCACATTTGGATCTTGGTGAGCTTCCCTCGCTTCGACGTTGAAAACCCTTCCCTGAGCTTGGTTGATTTTCGGGCATTCTCGCTTGAAGTGCCCAACATCTCCACAGTTAAAGCAACCCGGTCCCCGACCATTTCCATTTCCATTACCACCCTGGTTGTTGTTTGCTCCACGGTTTCCACTACCAGCTTGATTCCCAAAATTACCATGATTACCATTACCTCCATTTCCTCTTTGAGGGCGGTTTCCATACCCATTTCCACCACGGTTATTGTTTCCATTACCATAACCTCTCTGACCACCACAACAAGTACCGGCCCAACACATTTCCTTTGAATGTCCATTCTTTCCACAAGACTCACACTTCCTAACCCTGCATTGGCCGGCATGTTGGTACTGGCACACATCACCTTTGGGCAGAGTGCCCATATACCCTTTTCCCTTGTTTTCAACACCAGTCTTGACTTCAGCTGGTGGGTTCACATCCTTCTTCTTGTTAGCGCTACTGGTACCCTTCTTAAAGTTTGAGAACTTCCTTTTGTTCTCACCGGATGACTCAACGTGAGTCTCCTTCTTCTTCTGGTCAGAGATCGAGAACTTGTTTAATATGATCGCTTCCTCAGTTAGTGCTACACTGAGATCAATAGCCTCGGTGATCGTGGCAGGATTTGATGTTGTTACCATACTCATAATTTGAGGTGCCAACCCCCAAATAAAACGCTCGATGCACTTGAATTCCGGACTACCCATGTATGGTACAACGCGAGATAGGTCGTGAAATCTCTGCACATACTCCGCAATCTTAGGGCCATCCATCTTAAGGTTCCAAAACTTTGTTTCCTATTTTTGAATTTCAGCCCTGGAGCAATACTTCTTGCGCATGAGTTCCTTCATTTCGTTCCAAGTCAAAGCGTATGCTGCTGCCTCTCCTAGAGTTTGAACTTGGAGATTCCACCATGAAAGGGCTCCGTCTAAGAACAATCCGGAGATGTAGGTGACTTGGTGTTCCGTCGCACATTTGCTCATTCTTATCACAGAATTGGTCTTATCCATCCATCTAACAAAGGCCACAGCACCCCCGGTGCCGTTGAAATTTAGAGGCTTGTAGTCTAAGAACTGTTTATAGGTACAACCTGTACAAGCAACGTCATTCACAGAAAGTATTAGCGAACACACGTGGATTATCCAAATGTAACGTTATGTGTCTTAACCACTTAAACATTACCATGAGGTGGATTACTTCCCGAGGTACCCCCGCTTTGCTCAGAGCGCTGGGCATCGTGCTGTGCTATCGCTCGTGAAATCCGTTCTTGTAACTCGGCCTCAGTTGTGGGCAGTGTGTTATCTCTTTGAGGAGGCATCTTCTAAAGAAGATAGTATAGGTCAGGTATCATGTATATAAGTATGTAGTATGTGTATGTAATAACATTTATCAATGCAAGTAAACACATAATCATTCCAATCATAATGTAAACAAGTAATTCAACAATATAAATAATGAGAATGTTGCGATTGAGCTTTCATATATCAATCACCACAATACAGTTTTACATGTTCTACAATGTACCATACATCAAAAGGGACTACAAGGTCACATCACCCTTGTCCAAATCATCTATCAACTACAACAATCAAAAGTCAAACAGTGGTCTTCAAAAGGCTGTGTAATCTGGGCTCAATAGCACCACTCTCACCAAAAATATGCTACCTGCATAAAACCAAAAACTGCTATGCTGATGGTGGAGGAGGAGGAGGTGGAGGAACGAAAAGCAAACTGCGCACATTCGCTAACTCCTCCTCGAGAGCATGAACGGTATGCAACAGATAGCTAATCTGCTGCTCCATAGTAAGAAAACGAACGTCAAAGTCTGGGTATGGCAAGAGAGGATCGGGTGGAGTCGCGAACGGTGACTGACAAGGACAAGGTGGAGGACGTGGAATCCTCTCAAGATCCATGACTCTACGACACAACATCATCTGCTTGAGCTGTAACGACAAAACCAGATCATCCCTCGTGTAACCAGTGTAATGGAAGGGATGATATGGATCAGAAACAGGCATCGTGTTGGGCGGAAACCAAATCAGTGGCTCGCCCGATGGTGCAGTAGCAAAAGGTGCGGTATGTGTAAACTTTGGCATGAAAGGAAAAGCTGCTGACACAGGTGGGACATGACCAGATGGCTGGCTAGACAGTCCTTCCCCTGGACGGGGCGGAGGGATATCCTGTAAAAATGTGACCGGTAGATCAATGCGGTGTATGTCAGACAGATGTGGGTGAAATGGGGCAACGTCAACTGGTGCATGTGTAGGTGCAGGTGGGGGAGTAATAGGCCTAACAAAAGGAGGCAAGTCATCTTCATCCTCTATCCACCCATTGCGGATGAATGCGTAACTGGGATCTATATGGTTAGCAAAAGGAGCATGGTCAGCGGCTACAGGGATCAAATCGGGTAAAGGTGGCGCAACAACTGGTATGTCAACAGGTACATGCTCAGGCAGGGGATCATGAGCAGGTATAGGCTCGGGTGCAAGCATAGGCTCAGGGTCGACTGGTGCCAGCTCAAGATCAGCGGGTACATAAAAAACTGATCGTCAGGGATGAAGTCAACCTCATGCTCAGGATCAATGTCAGGATCAAACTTATCATCAAACGCAAAGTCCTGTGGAGTAACAGGTGCGGCAGACATAGCTGTGTCGGAATCAGAATTGGTGGGATAACGCTGCAATCCCAGTGTGTGTAGAGTAGTAGATGACACAGACTCGAATGAATCAGGACCAGAATGGTCAGATGAAATCTCAATGATCGGAATCTCAATAAGCGGAATAGCAATGACGTCATCGACTGGAGCTCCATCATCCTGGGCACCCTCAAGGAGGCCCTCAATAAAAAGATCGATGTCATCGTCAGACATGGCCTCAAAAGGAAGATCCTCGAGAGGAAATGCAACAAGAGGAGGAGGGGCGGGGATCGGAACAAGAAATAGATCCTCGCCAGGAAGACCATCAGCTAGCGGTACAATGTCGCCAAAATCTGGTAAAGCAAATGGCTGGAAATCATCATCATCGCTACTCTCAGTGTCAGAAGTGAAAACCTCAGGGTCCGGGACAAACTCATCATCTGAAACTATGGCCATAGGGTCTATAGTATCTGATAGCTCACTCTCAGATGAGGACATGGTGTCTGTAACAAAACAATCACAACATATGCACATATATCAACAATCATCAGATAAGCATGTAAGTGGTAACAATGTAAGCATGTATGCATCCTAGTCTTCCCAGACTATCCCACCCAGCCTCTCAGACTGAACTACCTAGTCTCTCAGACTAAACCTCCCAGTTTCTCAAACTATCCCAACTAGTCTCTCAGACTACCCAGCCTCTCAGACTGAACTACCCAGTCTCTCAGACTGAACTACCCAGCTAGTCTCTCAGACTAACTCCCCAGTCCCTCAGACTGAATTACCCAGTCTCTCAGACTGAACCATAAATGGATTCCTTGAAATGTAATTTTGTGGCTTTTATTTGTAGAAATGTTTGTTTCCTGGATCTGGACATTTCATGCATGCAATGAAAATATGTTATGAAAACATTTCCGTGAGAGCCCTAATGATCGTAGTCTAGACTCGAGAAAGAATCCTAGTTCGCTACGATCGAATCTCTGATACCAAGTTGTCACACCCTGACTTTTGCGGAAGCGTGATTATTGGTGTGACTTTCTTAATACCATAGCATTCAATCATAACAACGCTATATGATAAAAACCATAAGATGTTCATCCATTAATTAAGTTTGAAACAACATAACATACTTGTCTGAAACGTTGACACCAAATTCAAGTTACAAACCACAACATGTTTAAATGAGTTCACGGAGACTCAACAAAAGACCTTAATTAAAACCGAGTTTAGGAACATGTATCTCGTCCACGATTAAGATACATCTCCTAAACCCTAGAACCTCGGATGACATCTTTTATTTGTAATGCAGCATGAAAACATGCAACACCTGCCAGATCCACTTAGTTCCCTGAAATACATGTAATTTGAAAACATCAACAAAAGTTGAGCGAGTTCATGTGTTTGTGTATGAATAATCCTTTAAAGTATGTCTGTATGTATGTATGTCCCTGGTATGTAGCAATAAGGAAAAACAGATAACCAATGGTTTGCAAGGCCAATGGTATGTGTGAAATGGTGCAGGAAAACTCAAACCTAGCGGAATTTTTGCCACGGCATTAGTATGTGTACATAGTCACCACATGGGCCACCCTGGTCCTCATGGGTGTGGGCTCGCTACACCCAAATAGATCTATCACTCATGTCCCTCGGTACTACGACGAGGATTAATGGCCTTAAGTGTTATACCCACCTTTCACATGATCAAGCAGTAACCCTCCTTAGCTAACCATACCATGTATAAAACGTTTGTAAATAATTGTAACATGTATTTCACCCCCGAAGTTATAAAACTGAAAACAGTTAAAAGAAAACAGGGACATGAACTCACAGTTTTGCATCTTCTGTACTCGTAACTCAAATCTCCTCAGCAAACACGACTCCCTACAATGTACTAGGGTCTATTAGACGAACTGGTCGTGCCTTGCCTTAGTATTTATGTTTTTGAGTTACATTTCTTTTATGTCCTCAATATTATTCCAAATTATTATTACTTGTTAAAATAATAATTATTTTAACTTTAAATTATATTTAATTTTGGAATAATTGTTTAAACAGTATTTTTGTATTAGTACTTCTCAAGTATTTATTTTCGTATTTCCTTCCCAAGGATGGGTGTATCTCATACATGTATATTCGCATTCTTGTATTTGGAGTTCCAAAATAATATATTTTCTAGTCTAACTTTAGAAAATATATTCAAACTTACGTTGTCAAAAATATTGTATTTCAAGAAAATATATATTTTTCCCAAAAATCATATATCTTCTAAATATTCCAAGAAAATATATTTTAACTTTCAAAAATAATATATTTTCTCCTTGTCGAAAATATGATACACTTTGTAATAACAAAAGTCATACTTTCATTTCTTGTATCCAAAATATTATTTACCAAAAATATATTTATAACAGTATTTTCCGGATTATTTTGTAAGTTACGTTCTATCGTTTGGTTCCACAATATTATGTGTGTAACTTAAATATGTATTCCTTGTGATTTTTGGTAATATTTTGGATTGTAATTTCTTGGTATTTTGTTAAGTTATATTACTTTAAATCCTAAAATAATATAACTAATGCACAAAGTATACAAATAATCACACACAATGTGTCTTTAATGTAAATATGTATTCTAAATACATATTTGACCATTTTTATTTCTAAAAACCAACCTCCAATACTTGTATTTTTTTGTAACAAAATCTATGGCAAAGTTTATATTGAAAATCATAGTTAAAACACACTTGTAAATATTTGTATAGAAAATATTTTTCTAAGTGTTTATATTTTTAGAAAATTATGCCATAGTTTCCCCTAAAAATGGAGGTGTCCATGCTATCAAAGCATATCATTTTCTTTTCAAAATCATCACAAACAATCAACAATCGACCTACACTTACCAAGTGCCAAAATATTGCTATCTACGTAATAATCATGAACTTGGACTTTCATAAAAGCTTGTAGTAAGGTAGTGTGTTTAGTAGGTTTAGTTACCCTTTAAAGTGTGTTTACTTCTTTGAAAATCTCATTCTTGAAAGATTTAGGTGTTTACAACTTACTAGATGATTTTTCCAAAAATCATTCTTTTGAATTTTTCTTGTAAACAATGTATTCTTATACTTGTTTCATCACTAGAAACATGATTAGTTTCTTTAAAAACAATGTTCATGTAAATCTAGTGATTTAACTTGGTTTCTTAGGAAAAACTATTTTAGAAATCATTCAAGTTTATGTCTAGTAATCTTGTTATATGTTTCATCATTCATAAAATAATGTTTATTTTTCAAGTTCATGAAAACATAAAGTATGATGATCTTGGTCTTTCACAAGATCACCACCTTAACTTACTAGATCATGTGTTTAATCACAATCTAGTAGGTTCCTTATTATGTCTAACATCACTAACACAAATCATCAATCATGAAGAAGCAAATCATCACAAATCAACAAGTATGCATATGTTATTTGTGACAACTCGAGTTTTCAAGATCTCCATCTTCGCATTTAGTGCACGTTATTTTTTTTTATTGTTTATGTTGTTTGTTTACACGACTCATTGTTTCACAACGCTTACATTTGTAATACGTTATATCGTATTTCGATTGATATTTTATACTTGGGATCCATAATATTTATTATATGTGAGTGTGTGTTATTAAGGTTTGTATTAATTAACATGTTAAAAAAAGATGGATCTCTTACTGAAAACAAGTACCCATGAAATCACCCAAGTGATGAAAACACTTTGGTGTTTTCGTCCAGCAATGTTTGGCGAAATCAGAGATGGGCCTTGGCCCAGTATTGAGATATTTTATATAATCATTTTATAAACAAATCTTCTCCGATAAGTTTCCCACTTACCAAACCATATCTTATCTCTTTGTTTCTCTCTCTACCTCTGAAACCCACAAAGAGAATTCCTCATTTGAAGCCAAAACCTCTGTTTAATCCTGGGTTAGTGATTTCATGATTCAGTTGTTATAGTTGCATATCGTATGATTATTGGATGTTTAATCATGATGTATGTATATATTTATGTATGTGATTATGTGATTGATCATTGTGTGCTTGTTAGATAATTATTATCTCTGAACTGTCTGTATGTTGGATGTTTGGATCAACAGTGGGTATAAGTTATTGAATGATAAACTGATTGAAATATGTTCTGGATTTCACAATGTTTTGGTAATGTATTTGTTACATATTATAATTTGATTAAATGATTTCAAGTATATCAGATCATGAAACTGTAATGGAAATTATAGTTGCTGGGTTTTTATGTTACTGTAAGTGTTGTTGAAGATGATGAGGAAACCAACGAAATCACTAAGGGATTTCGGCACCCTAGTGATTTCGTCACACACATGCTCAACGAAAACACCCCCCCCCCCCACAATAATAAACTGGACGAAATCACATAAAGTGATTTCGGCCCACAAGTGATTTCGGCCCACAAGTGATTTCGGCCCACATGTGATTTCGGCCCACATTTTGATTTCGGCCCAAGTTGGATTTCGGCCATAAGGGTGTTTTTGGCCATAAGGGGGATTTCGCCATTTTGGCGACTTTGTTTACTTGTTTACTGTTAACTTGTTAACTGTGTTAGTTAAGTTAACCCTGTTAAGTGGGTAACTCTGTTAAGTAAATAACCTAGTTGGTTTAATTACTCAGTTTATTAATTCAGTTAGTATGGTAAATTTGTTAAGTTTATTAGTTCTGTTAAGTTGATTTACTTCTAAACCCTGTTAGTTTGTTAGTTCTGTTGGATGTTAATTCTGTTAAGTGAATTATTGGATATTTATAATAGAATAAACTACAAAAGACTTTTATATGTAACATGAATGGTTTGAACATGAGTAACTGTTTACATGATACAAGAATGCAAATTGCTAGACACACTCTGTGATATTTCTGTGATAGTGATTTCATGCAAAAATCTTACCAACATGTACTGACTGAACATACGTGCACTATAGGACTTGACTGATTAATTGTGAGCACTTAACTTAGCATACCGAGCAAACAAGGTGAGTTCACACTTCTACCAAGGCATGGGATTCCCGGGGTTGGGAATGGGTTGATTGATTATTTATACTTAAGAGTTATCAGAATTACATACCATAGGCCTCGGGAGAGGAAGATCAATGGTAGATACTACTAGACTAGTGACACATATACTTCTCTTCGTACACATGCCGGGATCGGTCGCGATACTAGAACAATCTTCGCAAACATGCCTGGAATGGCCGCGAACTATACTTTAATCTTCGCAAACATGCCTGGAGGGCCGCGATACAAATATACCTAGTCTAGTGAACATATGGGAAACCCCCACTAAACTTCGCAAACATGCCTAGAGGGCCGCGATGATATTACATACGATACATAATTACTAAACGAACTTACGATTTACAATACGAACACTATAACTGAATAACCCACTGTGAACTCGCTCAACTAGTTGTTGACTCTCTGTTACATGCCTTGCAGGACCTTAGGTACTTTTGGAGCTTGCACGGGAGGCACGGTCGTTGTGGACATGGATCGTGAATGTGTTGTTAAACATTATGACATTTTGTACTTAAACTTATGTTGGGTTTTTACATTATTGCTTCCGCTACACACTTGTTTATGTTTGGTTTTGAAAACACCTTTCGTATCGTTGAATGACTTTTACTATTTACTTATGTTCAATATGATTGGTGGCTTGATTCTGGTCATGTCACGCCTCCAAGCGGTGGTACTCCGCGTGTGGATTTTTGGGGGTGTGACATTATTAAGCTTATGTTAGAGATTTATGATTATGTTCGTTAATGTTCATCAAGATTAACAATGTATATCATCTATTAACAATCAAAATGTGAAATAACAAGAGATCATAAGGGCCTTACTACTAGCACAAGGCTAGGGAAGAACACATGAGGTTGATGATGACAAAAGTGTTGGATAAAAGCAAATGGGAGAGGTCCTTCAAGATCAACGAGCTCCACACTTCCTTAAACACCTTCTTACACCTTAGGATGGTCTTGGAATGGATGGGAATGAGTTGGAAATGATGGTGGTGTTTGGTTCTATGTTCAGCCGAGAGGAGGGAGCAAGGGAAAGAGATGAGTGGTGTTGTGAAGTGAGTGAGATCTAATCCATCATGTTATACTTATACACATATTAGAGATTTTATCCAATGGGTCTTGTGTTTGTTAAGTACACTACATAATCTCTAGGCAATCCAAGGAAGATTAAGCAAAGATCTAGAGAAGATTATGGTGGGGTCACTTGTGACCGTCCACTTAAGGGGGGGGGGGGTCTTGGTTGTGTTTAAATGGTAAGTTAAGTGATTAAGTTAGATTTCAAGTGTAAAGTTAGGTGTTTATGTGTATTGGGTGTTATATAGTGTGTTAGTGTGTTCGGGGATCATAACTAGCTCAGAAACATAAAAACAATGCTTCTAGTATAATTTTGGTGTTTCGGGTAATGTCCGGTTGTTCGGTTAGATATCAGTTCGTTAAAGTGTCAAACTATTCCGTTTAGTGATCCTTAAGTACCCTTTTGTGACACTTTTAATTCCTGACACTTAGGAAAGCATTCAGGACCATTTAGTCATATTTTTGCATGTAACAAGCTTGTTAAAAAGTTGAATTTTGCTGAAAAATGCTGAATTCGGCACTTTAAGCGAGTTTTAAGCATTTTCCGGCACTTAAACTATCACCTAGTGAAGTAGTTTTGTGATCCTTACTTTCCTACACACTATACTAGTGTGAAACTTAGTCTCTGGCCCATACAGGGTCTCAAAACACTGTTTGTCTATGTACTGACATCGTCAACATTTTTCTGAGTTATCCGCTAACTTTGCTAGCTGTGCTTTGTGCATCGTTTACATTGTTAGGATCTGAGGCTCTAATGATTGTGTTTGTTTGTATGATTTGAACAAATCAAATAGATATGAGTAGTTTTAAGTGCAGCGGAAATGAATAACAAACTTTGTAAACACAATCAATGGAGAATATAATTTGATAAACAATTGCTTTTCATAGAGTCGAAAGATTACATAAAAAGCAAAAGATTACAATGCAAGCTTACAGACTAAACTCCCCCTCAGCCTGATACTTCAGAGTTGGTTGCACAAGATGAAAGGATTGGATTGAGGAGAAGAACTCACTCAAAACGATCGAATATAACAGTACAGAGTACTGTCATATTTATAGGCAAACCAAACTACTGATGTACCTCAGCTGACGTCACCATGGTAGTGACATCTAACAGCCTAACAACCTATAAACACTGATCTTATACAAACTACTGATGTCTAACAACTGATTGATAATAAAATACAAAACAAGTTAAACACTGTTCACGTTCCACTGTTGTAGCCTAAGCACTGACTGTTTGAAACATCAGTGCTTTCTTCAAAAGGTGATCAGTCTTTGAATGAGCAGTGCTTGGGTCTTCAGCAGTACTTAAGAGTCATCAGTTGATAGAGCTCAGTGTTTGCCTTATAGCAGTCTTTAGTTGTTTCATCAGTGTTTGGTTCATCAGTTGTTCTTCAGAGCAGTACTTAGAGTGTATCAGCAGATAGATAACCACTGTCAAGGGGAGAGCTTAGAGTAAACGTCTGCTTATTGTAAATCCACTGTTGTGACCAGGTTTTGGCTTTACCTTATCTGTTCCTCTTGTAGGGTTCAATCCCAACAATCTCCCCCTGGAACAGATAATGCCAAAACCTGTCATTATTCTGGATCTTTATTACTCATCAGTAGTTCCCTTGCTTTTCTTTTAAATTCTTCTTCAAATGCTTTGGAACTTGTATCATCTTCATCCCGGCACAGTGTAAGTTCAAGGAGATCCTGCAAATCTTGAACACTAAGGCCTAGTGCTTCTTTCCTTGATATGTACTTCACATCTCCATTGGATCTGACTATAGTCAATACGTGGGTCTTTTGGTCAGACATCCACTTTAGTACTTTTGAACCCAATGGATTTCTCGGGAGAGATTTATTTAGAGATGAGCTTTGGGATATTGGCCTTGAGAAAAATTGTAAAGCAGTATCCTGAACTTCAGACATTCTTTTGAAAGCTTCTTCTATGACTTCATTTGCTGCAACTATATCTTCTGCAACCTCTTTGTCAATCAGCTCTTGTCTTTGTTGTTGATCAAGCTCATTGTCTGGGATATCTGCTGAACTATGTGGTGATGCAGGCTTGGTTAACACCTTCTTAAAAAGGTTTTGAAGCTTTTCTAAGCTCTCTTCTTTTAGACCCATTTTCTTGATGGCTTCTGTGAAGTACTCAGCTTCCTTTTCTTTAACCTCTTCACTGGTCAACTGTTCTTTTTCTTCTTGGTTTGTCACAAAAGTAGACCGGAACAGTGTTTTGAGGTTTTCTATCTGCTGTTCAAGCTTCATTCTTTGTTCATGCTTCTTTGAGGTGCTTGAAACAGTCATCTTTCTTTTCTTTAGCCTTTCATAGGCTTCATCAGCCTGCTGTTTTGACCATCTTGATATGGCTTCAGCAGTGTCCATTTTTGCATCCACCAGCTCCTTTTTCTTTCTCTTATACTCAGCAGTTAGGTCAGCAATGAGCTTTTTGTATTTGCTCCAGTTTGGAGCATTCTTCTTCTTTGTAGGATCATTCTTGATTTTCTCAATCCTTTCTGCCTCATGCTTTAGAGCGACTATTGGCAATTCTTCGAACTGTTGTTCTTCAGCAGGATAGAATTTCTCTTTCATGATGTAGGCTAGATATTGTTTTCTTAACTTTTTCTTTTGATCAGCCTTTTCTTTGTTTAGGTCTTGTGCAAACTCTTCTATCTGCTTTACTTTTTTGAAGTAGAACTCCAGTCTTTTAGCAATGCCATCTTCGCTTAAACGTTCACGTTCACTCTCAACTTTAGCTCTTAGTTTAGCTTGCCTTGCCTGGATTTTGAGGTAATCATCCATATCATCTGGTGGCATGTAGCCTATGAGTGAGGAGAATCTTCTTTTTGAAGGATCTTCTTCTGTATAGAATTGCCTCATCTCATTTTTGATAGCTTCAAGTTCTAGTGGATGTTGTGCAGCATTAGGATCATGTATACCCTCATCGGCAGAGATTGGCTGTCTTTTTCTGTTGAAGAGCTTTGGTTGTGATGTAGGGAAGGTGAGAGCAGTGGTGGATGATTGACTAACAACTGTTGAAACAACTGGTGTTTCAACTGCTGTTGTCATTACACCTGCTAATATGTCAGCAGATGTCTTCTGCTTTTGAGCAGGGGATGACAGTGGTGAGGTAGTTTTTGATGATGGTGATGGTGGTGGTGAATCATCATCTGATATGAGATTCCTTCTTCTTTTTATGACAGGTGGCAGTGGTGATGGTGTGATTGTAGATGATGGTGGTAGAGCAGTAGTTGTAGTGGTGTGTGGTAGAGTGGTGTGTGTTGAAGATGTGTGTGTTGATGACATGGCAGATGTTTGGCTACTGACAGCAGTTTTTGTAACTACTGGTGTATCAGCTTTTTGACTAACAGGTTTTGAGACCTGTTTTTCTTTTTCTTTTTCTTTTTCAGGCTCAATACAAAGGCCATGTTCTATTCCCATTTTATTCATTTTTCCCAACAGCTTGATATTCTCCCCTTTTTTGGCATTATCTGAAGGGCGGTTAACAAGAAATGATATGGAAGAAGGAACTTTGCCAGAGGCGCTTTGAATGCTAGCCTTTATAGCCTTGATATCTGCTTGAGTGTCTTTAAACCTTGATTCCACCATGTTGGTCAGCATTTGTACTTGAATAACATGCTTTTTATCAGCCATATGTTGCTGTTTTTCAAGCATGGGAGAAAAATATTCCAAAGCTCATTTGCAGCAAATGCATGTTGTGTAGGTGCTTGAGCAGGAACAGCAGTGGCTTGTGCTTTTTGAGCTTTTAAAATCTCTTGCACCATATTCTTTATTTCAGCAACTGAATCTTCAAGTTTTTCAACTCTGTCCGTCAATTCCTGATATTTTGAATCATCACCTACTTTAGTAGGATCATCTGAGTCCCCACCAGCAATGGTTATATCAATGTTTGACTTAGGAACTGAGTCCCAAAAATCACCCATTGATGCCCCTTGTTCTTGGTACTGGGGACTTCTTTCTTCATCACTTGATAAACCTTTGATGTTACTAGTGGTCAAAATAGGCTCACTAGTGGTCATCGATGGTGCTATAGAAGAAATTGCCTTCAAGGGAGTCTGATTAATGAAACAACTGGCCAAATGCAGATCTGTAGATCCAACATTTGTAGTTGCTGCTCCACTTGAATTACCACCGAGAGTTATATGTAACTCAGGGGATGTAACCTCCTCAATTGTTGCTGGGATAGCAGGAGTAGTAGCATCAGACCCAGTCACTTGTGGGGGTATACTCTCAGTGACAGGTGATAGAGAGGAACTGGTTTGTGTCTGAGCTATAGCAGCTGCATGCAACAAGGGTAACATGGATTGTGGCATTATGATTGGTGAGGGTATAGGTGTTGAAAGAGACATGTCCTTGGGATCAGGACTGTGGAAGATAGAGCCAAGTGGATCTAGAGCTTCATAATTTGGTGTCACTGTGATTACAACCTGATCCTTTTGTGAGGATGCAGGAGGAGTTTTAGGCATGGGTTGAGATCTTTCTTCCAACTGCTGTGAGGAAGTAGCAGCAGCGGTTTGTGGTGACTTTTGTGTTGTCACAGGCAGTTGCTCTGGGATCTCATCTTCCTGAGTTGCCTTTGTTTTGGGTTTGGTGGGTTTTCTGGATGTTTTTCTTTTGGTCTTTTTGGTGATGTCAGGTGTGGGTTTCAAATCAGTGGTTGTGCTGCTTTGATCACCTGGAGCAGTGGGCTCAGCAGAAGTTGCCTGAGGATCAGTGGCAGTTTCTAAAGTCTGCTCAGGCACCTTTTCTTTTAACTTTATTGGTGCCATCATTCTTGAAAATGTTTCAATTGTTAACCCTTTTATTTGAAAATGGACACCTTGTTTGGGCAAATTTTCATCCTCTTTTTCAAATTTTTGTTTAAAGTAATAGCTTAGAAATCTTGGAAAAAGAAGAAATGATTTGCTATCAACATTCTTTACCATGTCATTGAAGATCTCCTGGGAATAGTTGTAATCTTTATTGTTTAAAATAGCATAGCCCAGGCATTGAATCTTCAATGGTATTTCGTTAAAAGATGTTGTTTTATTTGAAACACACATCAAAAGTGTGTGAAATAAAAATCTGGGTGCAGACGGGAAATAACCTTTTTGTAAGGTATCTAGCTTTGATTGTTCTTCATATCCCCTTTTCAGAAAATCAGCTTTTAACTCGTTTTTGTCAAAGGAAGTTTTACCTTTTAGATCATCGAGTTTGAAGACTTCTGAGATTGATTGTGGTGTGATTTTGATTGCTTTTCCCTGTATCGAGGAGTTAATGGCTACTGTCTTGTCATCTTGTTTTTCAAGCACAGCATTTTTCCAGAATTCTCTCTGGGTTTGCAGATATATGGGAGCGTCTACTGTCAACAAAGTTTTGTACTTTGATGTAGATATGGTGTCGAGAATGGAATCGAAAGTATGATTGTTTGTGGGTTTTGTGAGGAGACCCACGTAGTTGTGCGGTGATTTGTATGGGATTTCGTTGGATTCTTCGGCCGTTTGATCGACCTCTTTGGAGGGTGGTGGTGATTTTGGTTTTGATTTTGATTTCGACTTTGATTTTGTCATTTTTGCGTAGAAGAACGAAGAATATTTTTGAAGATTTTGGAGAAGAAGGGTTGGAAACTGCTATGAGAAGAAAATTTTGGAATTCAATTCGACAGTGTAAAACCCTGTTTGGGTTTAGGGCAGGGTTTTATTTTGGAAAAAAAAATGATCGCTGATGTGGCAGCGGTTATTATGATCTGAAGGCTAAAAACTGACCATGTGTCAAACACTGATGAAATGGATGAAGGATGGAGAGCAGTTGTTTTAAGGACCACTGACGTATCAAGCATCAGTGGTTACAACGGTAAAAAAAATGAAAACAGTGGAGGATTTTTACTATCAGTGGATATGACACTGATTTTGAGCATCAGTGCTTGTCTAAGCAAAATGAAGAATCAGTGGTTGACTTTCAGCAGTGGACAATATTTAGAGATCAGACGTTGAAACAAAACAATGGTTAGGGTAAATGGTACAGATTTGTGGGACAAGTATTTCAACAACTGTTTTGAGAATTTACTTTCAAGGTTTTTGCCTCATGTCAATTTGGAAGAACAGTGGTTTAGTACCCCAGATGATGTGAACTTTTTACTAAGGCAACTCATTTTCGTTTAATATTTAATTAAAACATGAGTACCCTAGTAATTCAAGCACAGTTAGCAATCAACCTTTGATAAAAATTCAGGAGCAAACCTGAGTATGACATGATCTTGACATATGTACCATTCCCTTTTGACCCATTTATGAGGACAATAATACCAACAAAAATAAGGTATTACATCCTGAAAGGAACTGAAACTATTGCCAACAAAAACAAGCAAAAGTTCCAAATATATTATTCCAAAAAAAATGAACAATATATCCTGGTTATTCGAGAAAATCCTTTGAACAAGAAAAAAAAATGGTTAAAGGATTTTCTGAGAACAGCATCAAAAAGGATCTGGTTTAATTTCAATAAAGTACATAATCATATCATTCTCAAGTTATTGAAAATGGTCAGTGGTTTGACAATAGTAGTAGGAAAGTTCTGAATACATTTTGACCACTGTTTGGTACCATTTTCTTTGTCAGTTGATTGCAAACATGAGGACACATAGATGAATTTTTGAACATTTGTCTACTCCTTTTGAAATTCAATCACTGGAGACACTAACATCACCTGAACTTTTTGAACCAATGAGCACAAACAGTTGCTTAATGACCATTATTACCCCAGTTTTGACTCTTAAGTGTTTTAAGTTTATACTCTTTTCTTCTGAATTCAAGAGTTTTTGTGAATTCAAAAGTTTTGAGACAAACACACTTCTGAGTTTGTGAATTTTCTTCTTCCCTTTTTACCCTTCCCAATCATAAGTATTGAAATACTTACTGAAGGGTATTTATTGAAGGAATACTTGTTCCAGAATCATTTTGCAGTAATGTTTTGAGAGATTTGGTCATTTCTGCAAATGCTTATGCCAACCCCATCATTACCTATGATTTGGACATTTTTGACTCCTGATTTTCTTAATGTATTTTCACATAGTTGATTTTGTCCTTTTGAGGAATTCAACCTGTTTTCAACACATAAGATCTGAATGACTAAAGTTTTAATTTCCCTCTTTTGTTTTAGCAAAACAATCAATGTTTTTACGAACATAGGTTTTGTTAATCTGAGGTTCATACTTTAGTACGAAGTAAAAACATCACAGATTGCACATCAACAACTGAAATCAATTTAGAAAATAAGAATAGACTCATAGTTTAACAGATATAGTTTCAGATCTAGAAACCATGAGTGTCTTATGCATGAAATCACTTGTTGTGTGAAATTTGTGTGTCATATGACATCTTGCTTGATTTACAGAGTTTTTGAATAGCCATTTTGAACATGATTTACTCGATACTCTGTTTTTCAACTAACCACAACCAACCTTAGTATCAATGAATTTTGAGCTGAACTGTTGTGCCAAATTGATTGTTAGATCGAATTTGACTGTCCAAGATCTGATACAAATTGTTAGGATCTGAGGCTCTACTGATTGTGTTTGTTTGTATGATTTGAACAAATCAAATAGATATGAGTAGTTTTAAGTGCAGCGGAAATGAATAACAAACTTTGTAAACACAATCAATGGAGAATATAATTTGATAAACAATTGCTTTTCATAGAGTCGAAAGATTACATCAAAAGCAAAAGATTACAATGCAAGCTTACAGACTAAACTCCCCCTCAGCCTGATACTTCAGAGTTGGTTGCACAAGATGAAAGGATTGGATTGAGGAGAAGAACTCACTCAAAACGATCGAATATAACAGT
The DNA here is from genome assembly GCA_030545235.1 of Helianthus tuberosus. Lineage (NCBI taxonomy): Eukaryota > Viridiplantae > Streptophyta > Magnoliopsida > Asterales > Asteraceae > Helianthus > Helianthus tuberosus. Next base: position 25,507 of record JARYGA010009106.1, on the reverse strand, counting down.
ACAGAGTACTGTCATATTTATAGGCAAACCAAACTACTGATGTACCTCAGCTGACGTCACCATGATAGTGACATCTAACAGCCTAACAACCTATAAACACTGATCTTATACAAACTACTGATGTCTAACAACTGATTGATAATAAAATACAAAACAAGTTAAACACTGTTCACGTTCCACTGTTGTAGCCTAAGCACTGACTCTTTGAAACATCAGTGCTTTCTTCAAAAGGTGATCAGTCTTTGAATGAGCAGTGCTTGGGTCTTCAGCAGTACTTAAGAGTCATCAGTAGATAGAGCTCAGTGTTTGCCTTATAGCAGTCTTTAGCTGTTTCATCAGTGTTTGGTTCATCAGTTGTTCTTCAGAGCAGTACTTAGAGTGTATCAGCAGATAGATAACCACTGTCAAGGGGAGAGCTTAGAGTAAACGTCTGCTTATTGTAAATCCACTGTTGTGACCAGTTTTTGGCTTTACATTATCTGTTCCTCTGGTAGGGTTCAATCCCAACATACGTCTGCTTATTGTAAATTCAAGCATTACCACTTTATATAATTATGGCAACTAATTTCTATCATTCGAATCGTTAACACGAATTCATAAACTTAGCTTAGTATAACCATTCTTTACTAAATTGCTATCTAGCACTAGCGCATTATGAGGCTTACAAGTCCCTACGCGCAAGATCGACATAAAAACATAGTTTTGACCCATTGGGTTGACGAGTGAAAATCCTCACTTTAATGTCAAGACAAACCATTTCTAACCAATATTTTGACCCGTTTGAGTGACGAGTGAACTTCGCCACTTCAATGACACGTCAAACGTATATACTACATTATAACAACGTTAACAAGCAAAAACCAAACGTTTATACGTAATGTAACGGAACCAAAGTCACGTACCTTTAGAGCACACCCTTCAATCGCGCGTCACCACCGGCTTGTCCACTTGACGCTCCGGTTTCCTTTCCTATAGAGTTCAACCACAACCCGCTTAGAACTCTTTTGCTTAACATATAACGCATAGTTCGCCATAACTCTACAAACATGCGTTTTAGTAAAAATTTCCAATTTTAAGTCTCCTTTTAGGCATTTTCACAAACACCTTAAGGGCATACTTTCTCATAATCTATTATCAAGTTCATAACTTTTTATTTAGCCAAGATTAACATCCATTAGGCAATTTACACAAATTTTAACATCAACATTTCAGAAATTACCTCATAAAACTCGGGTTACACTAGAACAAGTATCATAATCCTAGTGTTTATCATGTTTCTACAAAACCCATTAATCACCTACAATGGTGATTATGAATCTTACAATTATTAAGCAAAATTTTAACCAGAAATCAACTAGGGTTTATGCCTAGACATCATATCACTCCAATTTCATCCGTACAACCCTCATGCAACATCAAATTCGAATTTTCCCATGTTCATCCATAAATTTAAATGGAAATTTTCTACAAAATTTGCATACCTTATGATCCCTTCACTGAGGTGATCACTAATCTATGTTCGGATTTTGATTTGGGACTGAATTCGGTCTTCAATTTGATCAAATAAAATGAACTAGGGTTTTGGAGAAGCTCTGGTTGCTCCCCTCTGTGTTTGATCGATCCCTGCACACACACAAATGTGTGTTTTGTGTTTAATAAAATGTTTTTATTATAATTAGTTTCAATTTAAACACCTTTGGTCCCTCTAATTTCCTTTAGTTCATATTTGAGTGTTTTTAATCCACTTATGAGTTACTACAAGACTTGTAACTAACTGGGTTATTTACTCCTAGTTATTTTGTTCTCGTTTATTTAATACTTTATAATTCTAATATAAAGTTTTATATTTTCTGGGTGTTACAAGTCCACCCTCCTTAAAAGGGTTTCGTCCCCGAAACCAAAGCACGTACCGAATAACGTAGGGTAGAGCCATAGCATCTCCTCTTCGGACTCCCATCTGGTATCCGAACCCTTCCTGTGTACCCATTTAACCTTTACTTGGTTAATTTATTTGTTCCTCAAACTCTTCACCTTGCGATCTAAAATCGCAATTGGCTTCACAGCGTAGTTGAGACTATTATCCACCTCAATGTCGTCGTAGTGGATATAAGCGGTTTCGTCAGCTAGACATTTCTGGAGATGTGATACGTGGAACGTGCTATGTATTCCACTCAATTCCTTGGCTAATTCGAGATGGTATGCGACTCTACCAACTCGTTCAATGATTCTAAATGGCCCAATAAACCTTGGGCTTAATTTTCCCCTTTTTCTAAACCGGATTATTCCCTTCCATGGTGATACCTTCAGCATCACCTTATCACCAGTTTGAAACTCAATCGGTCTCCTTCGTTTATTTGCATACGACTTTTGTCGATCCTGAGCCACTTTCAAGTGAGCTCGGACCAAGTCAATTTTCTCATTCGTGATTCGGACTACATCCTTATGTGCAAGTTCTCACGGACCAACCTCATCCTAACACACCGGGGTTCGGCATTTTCTACCGTAAAGCATCTCGTACGGAGCCATACCTATGCTTGTGTGGTAACTATTATTATATGAAAATTCAACCAACGGTAGATAGATATCCCAACTACCCCCGAAGTCAATAATACATGCCCGTAACATATGTTACAACATCTGTATTGTCCTTTCACTCTGTCCATCCATTTATGGATAGTACGCTGTGCTAATGAACAATTTACTTCCCATTTGCTCTTGGAATTCGCGCCAAAAGTTCAAAGTGAACCGAGTATCTCTATCGGACACGATGGATATCGGTACTCCATGGTGTGCCACTATTTCATTAGTATACACCTCTGACATCTTTTTGGACGTATAAGTATCACAAATCGGAATGAAGTGAGCACTTTTTGTTAACCTATCCACAACTACCTATATAGCATCGTATTCGCGGTTGGTTTTGGGTAGTTTGGTCAACAAATCCATTGTGATTTGCACTCATTTCCAAACTGGGATGTCCAATGGTTGTAGCTTACCGTATGGCTTTTGGTGTTCTTCTTTGACTTGTAAACAGGTTAAACACTTCTCCACATACTTCACAACATCTCTTTTCATCCCGGGCCACCAATAGTTTTACTTTAAATCATTATACATCTTGGTTGCCCCCGGATGGATAGAATAACGGGATTTATGAGCTTCTTCAAGTAGGAGCGCCTTGACTCCACACGAATTTGGAACCCATATTCTCTCGAAATGAGTCTTTAACCCGTTGTTACCATCCGCCAATTCTTTCAATTGACCCACTATTCTTTCTTTCTTCAAATTCTCCTCTTTCATTGCTTCAACTTGAGATTTTTGAATTTGTTCAAGTAGACCCGATGTCACAATTAGTTGCATCGGTAATACTCGAATTGGTGTATAGTCTACCTTTCGGCCACCACATTAGCTTTCCTGGGATGGTAATGTATATCGCAATCAAAATCCTTGACTGTTTCTAACTACCGCCTCTGTCTCATGTTTAATTCCTTCTGATCGAAGAAATATTTCAAACTTTTATGGTCGGTAATGATAGTGCATTTTACCCCATACAAATAGTGCCTCCATATCTTCAAGGCAAATACCACCGCGGCCAACTCAAGATCGTGTGTAGGGTTTTTCTTTTCATGAGTCTTCAGTTGTCTCGAGGCATCGGCTATGACCTTGCCTCGATGCATCAAAACGCGCCCGAGCCCCGAATCTGACGCATCCAAGTAAACTACCATATCATCAACTCCGTCTGGCAAAGTCAATACCGGAGCGTGGGTCAATTTTTCTTTAAGCGTTTGGAACGCTTTTTCTTGATCGTCGCCCCATATAAACTTTTCATCTTTACGAGTTAATTTGGTTAACGGCGCGGCAATCTTTGAGAAATCTTGTATGAATCTCCTATAATATCCCGCAAGCCCCAAGAAGCTTCTGATTTCCGAAGGATTCTTCGGTGGATCCCATCTCGCCACAGCTTCTATTTTTTGACAGGTCTACCAACACCCCGTTCGCACTAATAATGTGCCCTAGAAATTGCACTTCTCGTAACCAGAAAGCACATTTCGAGAATTTTGCATATATTTTCTCTCTCCTGAGTGTCTCCAGCACTTCACGTAAATGGCTTGCATGCTCTGCTTCATTCTTTGAGTTCACTAAGATATCGTCGATGAGCACTATCACCGACTTATCCAACATCGGTTTGCAAACCCGGTTCATAAGGTCCATGAAAGCCACGGGTGCATTGGTTAACCCGAAGGACATCACGAGGAATCCGTAATGTCCGTACCGTGTACAAAAGGCCGTCTTCGGTACATCCTCCTCCTTGACTTTCAACTGGTGATAACCCGACCTAAAGTCAATCTTTGAGAACCAACTCGCGCCTTGCAGCTGGTCGAATAAATCATCAATTCTTGGGAGCGGGTATCGATTTTTCGCCGTGAGTTTGTTTAAATCGATACACATGCTCATGCTCCCATCTTTCTTTTTCACGAATAGTACCGGTGCACCCCATGGAGACACACTCGGTCTAATATACCCCTTGTCGAGCAGGTCTTGAATCTGAGACATTAATTCTTGTAGCTCTGATGGCGCAAGCCTATACGATGCTTTGGCTATGGGTTTCGCACCCGGAATCAATTCAAATCCGAATTCTACATCCCGTTCAGGCGGTACCCATGGTAAATCTTCCGAAAACACATTTACATACTCACGTACTACCGGTACGTCTTCAATCTTTGGAAATCCCTCCTCGAGTTCATTTGCATAAATCATGAACGCTCTGCATCCGTACCTCATAAGTTTGTGAGCCTTTATCATTGAGCACATAACGGGATTACCCCCTTTCTCGCCATAGATTGTAACGTGTTTTCCACTTGGAGACGTTAGTTTTATCTCTTTGCGGAAACACACCACCTTCGCGTGATGTCGGGATAACCAATCCATCCCGACCACTACTTGGAATTCTCCCATTGACATCGGGATCAAGTCTATTGAGTATTCTTCACCATCGATACTCATTTTACAATCTTGACACACGTCACGCAGAATAAAACTTTTGTTGTCACCTATTTCTACTTCTAATGGCATAGGTAATTTCGTCAGTACAAATGAAGGATGTCGAATAAATCCATGTGAAATAAAGTATTTATTTGAACCCGTATCAAATAACACATGTGCGGGTATTGAATTTATAGAAAATATATCTGAAACCACATCGGGTTCCTTCTTTGCCTAGGCTGCGGTTAACTGGAAGGATCTGGCTTTTGCTTTCAGAGTTTCTGCTTATGAATCCTTGCCATCCTTCTTCCCGACCAACTCCGGGCATTCTGATTTCTTATGGCCCGGCTGGTAACACCTATAACAAACTGACACTTTCCCCGGGCATAATGCAGTCGTGTGCCCTGTCTTCCCACATATAGGACACGGCTTATCTTTAAACCAGCATTCGCCCTTGTGCCCTTTCCCACAAACCTTACAACTCGGTGAACTGCTTTTCCCTTCCTGTTTCTTTGACGACTCTGTGGTCCGTGCTTTCTTTGTAGGGCTTGGATTAACAGTTTGTGCCCTTCGTTCACCTCTCTCAATTTGCTTTTTCAACTCTATCTCCCTTTCTCGAGCAGTATTAATGATTTCAGTGAGAGTCTCGTACTTCGAGGGAGTCATAAATTCCCGATATTCTACGCTTAGCATATTATAGCAATAATACACTTTCTGTTCTTCGGACGTCACCAACTCGTCACAAAATCTCAGTTTGTCAAGGAAGATCCCCGTGATCTTATCAATGGATTCACCTTTTTGTCTCAGTTGAATAAACTCCTCCTTGATTCGGTTAATAACTGCCTTGGGACTGTGGTGTTTAAGGAATGGAACCTTAAACTCGTCCCATGTCATTGCCCTTGCCGCTTCGCTTCCAATTACCTTTTTCTTGTTATCCCACTAATCTTTTGCTTGACCTCTCAGCTGACCCGTACCATAAGCTACGAAGTCGTTTGTGTCGCAGTGGGTTCTCTCAAACACCCCTTCAATATCGCTTAACCAACATTGGCATATTATCGGGTCCACCTCTCCATTATAAAGTGGTGGTTTACATGCCATGAATTCCTTGGATGAGCAGCCCTTGCGCTCTCCAGAGTTTTCTTTTGCTGTGTTGGTACTGTCTTCCAACTTCTTGATTCTCTCTTCGACTACTGAAAGTACCGTATTTTGGATCTTATCTATAAAACCTGATAGGCAATTTTCAATTTCCTTTCCTACTTCCTCGGCAATCACTTCTTTCATTTGCTCGGTGACTATCGGCACCGAATCATCATTACCTTTTTCCGTCATCTTTAGAACTGAAATGTTTACACCAACCGTTAAACATTTCATCTATAACATATAATTTATTTGCTTTGGTTTAGCCATGTTCATAACTTTCTTTAACCGTTCTTATTTAGTGCACTTATCGGGTTTAATAAGTCATTTAAACCCGGTAACACACTCTTCCCGGGCACATCAATCCATATTTCCCCTTCTACATTTAATAAGTCTACTAAAATAATTAACTCTTACCGGATGTTTGATCAAGCTTGAACCGAACACACCTTGTTAATAACCTTGAGCTTTGATTACCAACTTGTAAGAGTCATCTTATAATTCCATTGTTTAGTCATAAAATACGGACTTTTTTTTAAACGAAATACATAGTTAATAAGCTAAGATGTACTTCATTATAGCCTTTGAACATAGTCAACTAACTAGATTAAAATATTCAACATTTAGAAGTGTTTACAAAACAACATGGTTTGAATTAGATTAGATTATCACGGAAGAATTCAAAACCTGTGTTCGGTTCTTGATTCCCTTGCTTGATCGACATCCACAACGAAACGAGCATTACCTAAGGTGAAAACCACATCAATTATTAGTCTTGACATCATAATATCGAATAAATTCAAGTTCCATAGCTAAACAACGAAAAATAAACAAAATCTCTGCAATTTTGGTCTGTCGCGCCCCGCGACAGATCAAAGCCAAGCTTGCATAGCGCGAAGGCTTCATTTCGGCAGAAGGGTTGTTGTTTGGTGCTGTATGTTTGCCCAGCAACTTAATTTCCCTTATCAAACTTTAAACTATCATAACTTTCGATTTACATGTCCGATTTTACCGATTCTTTTTCCTATATGTCCGTTTTATAATTACGGATCTAACTAGATAAATTTCACTTAACGAAACCCGGATTGTGAACGATTAGCCCACACAATCCTTGTTTTGATTATTCGACCCATTAACTATGTATGCAATTGTTTGCCAATCTATTCTTTGGCATTCTAATCTTATTTACCCATTCCCCGGGCTTGTAATTCTTAGCGTATTCGTACCATTACATGGCTTTACGCTTATGTACGAATTTCATGCTTGTTTGCTATAAATTCAAGCATTACCAATTTATGCAATTCTGGCCACTAATTTCTATCATTCGACCCGTTAACACGGATTCATAAACTTAGCTTAGTATAACCATTCTTTACTAAATTACTATCTAGAACTAGCGCATTATGAGGCTTACAAGTCCCTACGCGCAAGATCGACATAAAAACATAGTTTTGACCCGTTGGGTTGACGAGTGAAAATCCTCACTTTAATGTCAAGCCAAACCATTTCTAACCAATATTTTGACCCGTTTGAGTGTCGAGTGAACTCCACCACCACAATGACACGTCAAACGTATATAATACATTATGACAACATTAACAAGATAAAACAAAACGTTTATACGTAATGTAACGGAACCAAAGTCACGTATCTTTAGAGCACACCCTTCAATCGCATGTCACCACCGGCTTGTCCACTTGACGCTCCGGTTTCCTTTCCTATAGAGTTCAACCACAACCCGTTTAGAACTCTTTTGCTTAACATATAACGTATAGTTCGCCATAACTCTACAAACTTGCATTTTAGTTAAAATTTCCAGTTTTAAGTCTCCTTTTAGGCATTTTCACAAACACCTTAAGGGCATACTTTCTCATAATCTATTATCAAGTTCATAACTTTTTATTTAGCCAAGAATAACATCAATTATGAAATTTACACAAATTTTAACATCAACATTTCAGAAATTACGTCATAAAACTCGGGTTACACTAGAACAAGTATCATAATCCTAGTGTTTATCATGTTTCTACAAAACCCATTAATCACCTACAATGGTGATTATGAATCTTACAATTATTAAGCAAAATTTTAACAAGAAATCGACTAGGGTTTATCCCTAGACATCATATCACTCCAATTTCATCCGTACAACCCTCATGCAACATCACATTCAAATTTTTCCATGTTCATCCAGAAATTTAAATGGAAATTTTCTACAAAATTTACATACCTTATGATCCCTTCACTGAGGTGATCACTAATCTATGTTTGGATTTTGATTTGGGACTGAATTTGGTCTTCAATTTAATCAAATAAAATGAACTAGGGTTTTGGAGAAGCTCTGGTCGCTCCCCTCTGTGTTTTATCGATCCCAGCACACACACAAATGTGTGTTTTGTGTCTAATAAAATGTTTTTATTATAATTAGTTTCAATTTAAACACCTTTAGTCCCTCTAATTTCCTTTAGATCATATTTGAGTGTTTTTAATCCACTTATGAGTTACTACAAGACTTGTAACTAACTGGGTTATTTAGTCCTAGTTAGTTTGTTCTCGTTTATTTAATACTTTATAATTCTAATATAAAATTTTATATTTTTAGGGTGTTACACTTTTCTTGTGTCTTAATTGAGTTTTCTCTAGTCGATACAAACTCTCCATCCGGTGATGGATCTTATCGGTATAACCTCATTTTTTGTTGGTTACAACCATCATTCCCCCTTTTTTTGTACGACTTGGAAGGGACATACCCATGGACTATCGGAGATAGGGTAGATAAGTCTGGCGCCTGTGAGCTTTATGACCTCTTTTTTTACTACTTCTTGGACATTGGGATTAAAGCGTCGTTGATATTGGATTACTGCTTTGTAGTTATATTCCATTAAGATTTTATGTGTGCACATGGAAGGACTTATTCCTTTGATGTCCATTAATTTTCACAAAATCGCCTTTTTATGTCTTTTAAGTAGATTTAATAATTTTTCTTTTTCATGAGAAGTGAGATACGAAAAAAAATGATGACAGGAAGATTACCTTTATTATCTAAGAATGTGTATTCTAAGCCTTTTGGAAGTTCTTTGTGTCACACCCTCAAAAACCACATGCGGAGTACTACCGTGAGGCGTGTGACTGACCAGGATCCAGCCACCAATTATACTGAGCATTCAATTACTAATAGTAATAATGTTCACCAACCACAAGGGTTAGTAAATACCATAATTAAAGTTCAAAAGTTTTAAGTTCAAATAGCAGTCTAAGTAAATAGCGGAAGCATAGGCAAAACAGTTCAAACAAAGTTCATAGTTTAAGTTTATTATAGAACCCAACACACGGGTTAAGACGACCACTACACATCCCCAAGCTGCAAGCTCCTGAGTCACTAGGTACCTGCAAAGCATGCAGTAGGGTATCAACATAATGTTGGCGAGTTCATGAGTTTGTCCAGTTTTTAATTCCAAAAACTTGTTTCAATAGTTAATTTACTCATTTATACATGCCATGGGGAGCTACCCCAAAAGTAAGCTACTAAACTGTTTTACAATACCGAATACTATGCGACCGTACGTTTCCGTAGAGTGCCCCATTTGTCAATGTTCTATCATCATTGACGGTTTGCCAGAGTCTATTAGTTCACTCCCGATCCCATACGCGGGCACGGTGTGAGGCTAGTGAGACCTAAATAGCGCTATCAACTAATAACCCATTCGCCAGGCCTCTGCGACTAATCGGTATTAAGAAGTGAGGACTTGAGTGATAGAGTTTCGTTTAGTTTTGCTTGTTGCATCCAGTATAAATAGTAATTAACTAAGGGTCCCGCATAAGGGGATAAAAGTAGGTTTGTATCCCTTACAAAGGGATAGCGTTGTTTAAGTTCCGTTTCCCAACCACCGGGAACGCATGCTTTAAAAGTTATGAACTCACCTTAGGTTGCTCGGCAGATTAGTTTACTTGGTCAAGCACGCTGGTCACCACGTCCTAACATGGTTACCAGTATAAGTCATGCTCGGGCAAAAACAAGTCACGTATGTCTTACACGTATCTAACACCTAGCATCCAGATTATACTAACACTCATGAGCAGTACAGTTATCACACAATATCCAGATCACAAAGTGTTATTGGGCCTATCCTATCATACTAACAGTTAACAGCAGCATGTATCACAGAGTCCAGGTTAAATAGTAGCAGGCATAGACAGTCCACACACACTTTGGCCCAATAACGGAGACAAGCAGCCCAGTCGAGACCAGGTGGTCTCGACTCGAGAATGCGAGGTCTCGAGTCGCATCCAGAAGGTCTCGAGTAGTGAACATTGTATTGTACTCTTGAGGATCTCGAGTCCAACCTCGAGTCGAGATCAGGAGATCTCGAGTCGAGATCCTACTGGTCTCTAGTCCTTGAAGTCTGCAGCTTGTCTTGAGTTTGTCAAGAAGAGGTCTCGGGTCGCAACCAAAGGTCTCGACTCGCAATCCTGGGTGCAACACCGGTGGAATCCTTCTAGAACCTGTCCAAACTTGTACTATCCAATAGAATTGCAATATCATGATTTTGTGTACTAGCCAATCAAATATCACAAACATGTATCATTGTCTAATTCCTAATCTAAACAGATCAAACACAACAATTTCAAATATTCATATCATATTCAAATAGGTCTTCATTTAAGGTTTTCATAACTTGATTATTCAAACAAACACATTCACTATATTCCTCAGATTCATCCATATGGACCTAAAGGTAAAAATCAATAAGCCTACAACATTACAACACACATAGCATGCATTTCATAAGCTACAATCATGTAATATCTCATCCTTTTCTCTAAGAATCTTCATGTGCAAAGACTAGTAAAATATCATGATAGCATCAATATTTCATCTCACCATTGTACAAAATGCACATTTTCAAGCATATAACTTTTAAACAAATCGACAACACTAACCTACATTATCACTAATCAACACTTTTATCATGCATATCATTTATCAACCAAGCATCGCAACATCTAGTAACGTGAAACACTAACCGGATGGTGTTCGGGTGTGAGAGTGGTGTGAAATCAGCCGAAAGGGGAACCACCTAGCTGAGAATACGAGCAAGAACAAGAGCTTGAGCTGCTACTATTGATCCGAGACAAGAGGAGAGGGTGATGCTGCTAGGGTTTTGTTGAGAGGATGAAGGAGAGTGTGTGGGAGTGAGTGTGATGGAATGTTTGAATGATTGATGTCCAAAAGTGGCAATGTCGGCTAAGGGCTTGGGTTTTATTCCCATCTCAGGTGGTGCACCCTAATGGGTTTTCCGAGTGGGCTCAAGGAGGTGCGGCCCAACGGACTTGGGTCACTCAAGACCGGATGGTCTCGGGTCGGGTCCTTGTGGTTTTGGTTCCTAATACAAAACACATTCCTAATTATATATATATCATATGTACAAATAACTTAATACATGGATTATCAAGATAATTCATGAACTTTCATTTAATAATACATGTACACACAATGCTAATACAAGAAGGTCTCTCGGGAAAACCTAGAGTGTCACATTATCCACAAGTTTGAAGAACTTTTGTCCCGAAAGTTTAATTGCAGCCACAAAAAGGCTAGTATGAGTGAGAACATTTCAACGGGGTGTCACATTATCCCCCCGTTAGTTTGGAATTTCGTCCCGAAATTCAGTTGTAGCTTCAGTGATGGGAGTTTCGTTAGGGAACAACTGGGGATATTTGCGCTTCATCTGGTCTTCCCGCTCCCAGGTAAACTCTGGGCCACGGCGCGAGTTCCAACGAACTCGTACGATAGGTATCTGGCTACGTTTGAGGGTTTTGATCTCTCGATCCATGATCTCAATCGGTTCCTCAATAAAGTGTAGCTGATCGTTAAAAGTTAGCTCCTTGAAAGGAATGACGAGTGTTTCATCTGACAGACACTTCTTCAGATTAGACACGTGGAAGACATTGTGCACCGCACTCAGCCCTTTAGGCAGCTTCAATCTGTAAGCAACCTTACCGATCTTCTCGGTAATTTCGAATGGTCTGACATATCTGTTAGTGAATATGTCTGTCGACTTCGTCTTGTATCGAGTCTTGTATCTAGATAGGATAAACCAGAGCTCGGTAGACTAGAAAATAGGATTTTAGGGTTGATGGACCAGTTCACACGAACTGGCAGAGCCGGATCATGCGAATTGGCCGCTTCGCACAAAGTGGACAATGTCAGGTTCATGGGGACCGGCCACCTCTATAAATAGGAGCTCTTGGTCTTTCATTTGTAACATTCATGATTCCGGTAGCGAAGCTCTGCCAAAGTATCTCCAGCCTGTAAAACGTTCTGAAATCAATACAAGAGATAGTTAAAGTAATTCTAGTGTGTATCCAGCTGAAATAACTCTGATACGTCTGATTCCGCGTTTCGTATTGGACGAGATCTCTTCTAAACGACTCGTTTGGTCGTCACAACGATCCTACAAGTGGTATCAGAGCTTAGGAGGAAGAGTTCTTACCGATTCAGCTTGTTTTCATCCGAAAATCTCATTTCTACACACTTTCTACACATTTTTTCAAAATTAACCGAGATTTTACAGTTAAAAGGGCCAGAATTTCACATATAACTTGAGTTTTAATCAATCCTTGAACAAATCAGGACCTAAAATCGACCAAAAACTTGATAAAATTGACCAAACCGCGTGAAAATCATATCAGATCGTTCGAGAATGATCCAGGTCGTGTGAAATTAGACTCCAGTTCACACAAGGTGAACGACCAGTTCGCACGGGTAGCCCAATTCGCATGAAATATCATCAGTTCGTTTGAATTTGTTGTCAGGTCGTGCGAAGTGGGGAACACATCATCAGGTCGTGTGAAATATAACATCCAAGTCGCACGAGGTGGTTCAGTTCATTCGAAATTATCAGCTCGTTTGAGTACTGTTGTCTCAGATTTACCAAGTCGTTTGATATCACAACAGTCATCACGTGAACAATATTCATCGGTCCAATTAAATAACTTTTGCATGAATTGTCAGTTTGCATGTGTTGTTGAAGCCCAATACACTTCAATGGCCCAATCATTCTAATAGCATTTAAATTCATATCGGTCCAATAAGATTTTAGATGTCATAAATTTGTCGGCCATTGATATATCCCATGTGATAGGTATAATAAAGATTGTCAGTTAACATGTGATATGTCAGCAAGCATGAAAAGATAAAGTTGAGCGGCCCAATCATATAACATTTTAGAGAGATCATCGACCCAATGCATGTGAATTAATTGTCAGATCTCATTCACATGTTATCGGCAATTAAAACAACATTAATAGTTTGCATGTAAAGTGATTAAAGTGTCGGCCCATGTGATTACATTGATAAGTTTTGACTAAATCAAAACATCTCGGCCCAATCAAAATTTTCGACCCATGTAACTTGAATTTTTGTGATCAGAATTTTTTGTCTTGTTGTCCAAGATCGATTCCAACCTCACACACGTTCACATATTCTATTCGTTTAAACTGATCGTTTGTTTGTTCGTTTGCAGGTGTTTAACAAGGTTTGGATATTGAGTTGCTTGTTGGGCCGATCCTATAAATAAAAATTTTTGGGATCGAGATTGTTAGAATTTAGGCTTCTAGTTTTAAAACGGGTTTGATTAGTGGATTTCATTAAAGTTGAAATTTTGTGGAGTTTGAACTAAAAACAAAGTTTTGAACCAAGTCATTTAACAAAGAAATTGTGGTTAAAATGTTTGACGAAAAGGAAAACGATAAACTTGAAAGATTAAATGATTGGTTTGATATATATTGGGATACTAGGAAAGAAGATGAGAAAGAGAATGTTTGGGTTAAAAGACTTGAATGTTTTTTTTGTAAGAAAGATGAAACAGTGAATGAGTTGGAAGACCGATATGATAAATTACTTGACAATTTAAAAAGATACGAGATAAGAATGTCAAATGCTGAAAAGATATCAAAATTTGCAGATGCGTTACCTGCGGAGTGGAATGAATTTTTGATTAAACTGAAAAAGGATTCTAGATTTTCAAAGTTTTATCCAAGAGAATTTATCAAAGAGTTGAAAATACACAGTTATGAAATTAATAAGAAAAAGAAAAATTTGATAAACCAAATAGTAAAGAATCTAGATAAAATAAGTTTGGATGTGATTCTTGAAATAAGCAGAAGAGTCAATATATGTCTTGCAGCAAAAAATGTTATGAAATATGATATTAAGAGGGGTTGTTATATAGATAAAAATATGAATCCTCTTGATTTTCTTAAAATTTTTTCTGCACGTACATTCAAGACAGAGTCAATTCAAGAAGAGTCAAGTTCTGAACCAGTGTGCTCAAAATGTGATAAATCTAGATCAGACAATGTCAAACTTCTGAAAGATGTGGAGAGTTTGACATTTTTAAACAAAATTTTAAAATAAAATGAAAAAGAATTTCAAAATCAAATACAAATTTTAGAAAATGAAAAATCTGGTTTGGATAAAAATAATTTTGAAAATCAAAATCCAATAAATTCTCATCTTGAGAAAATCACTCAACTTGAAAATGAAGTTGAGAGTGCTAAAAATAAAATTGATGTGTTAGAAAAGAAATTGAAAGGTTTTGTGACCTCGTCATTAATACTAAGATCATATATGTCCAAAACCGATCAATGAAATTCCAATAAGTGACAATGTCACAAATTATGACGATGTCATAATTGAAGATTGTGATGATAAATCTAATGACGAAAATGATAAAAAGAAAATATTTTTGAAATTAAAAGAAAAATTTCAAGAAACTGTTTTACAATCTACTGAAAAAGGTGAATGCTCAAAAGAATGTGGAACAAAAACAAAAAGTTAAAAATTCTAAAAAATTTCAAAGTAACAATAAAAGATCATCAGTTCAATCATCCAATCTTTATAAAAAAATCACAAAAACTTGAAAATCAAAACTCACAAAAAGTTGATAATAAGTGGTGCAGGTTTGACCACGGTGCTCAAAAGTCAAATCAAGCTTACAGGAGAAGATGGAATGAAGATTCTTCAAAGACAAATCATTACAATGATAGAAAACAGAGAAATGATGAGTACTACAAATCAAATCAGTGTTATGATTTGAGTGTCTGGTTTGAAAGTGGAGATTGGTATGATAACAGGGTGTGTTACAAATGTGGTTTTGAAGGGCACATTGCTGTTAACTGCCAAAGTCAGAGATTTGAGATGAGAAGATGCTATGAATGTCAAATCAAAGGTCATATTGCCAGAGATTGCCCAATGAGATCAAAGAGAAGATCGAGGGCTGAATGTCATAAAATGGTGATGAAAACAGTCAAAATTGAAGAAAAGCCCAAAGAACAGAAAATGAAATTATCACAAGGGTAGAAAGATAGACTGAGAAAGAAAAGAAAGAAAGCAAGAGAGTATCTTGAAAAGATTTTGTCCTCAGATACAACCGATGAGCCAGATAACAATTCTGATGAATCGCTTTGCTCTCCAAAGAATGATCAGTCAAGTAAAACGAATTCATCAAATTCAAATCTGAGGAAAACGGAGAGAATAAAGAAAGAAAAATTGGTTAAAAAATCAAAGAAAGTTAAATTTTCAGATAAAATTTTTATAAAAGTTGTTGATAAAATTGAACCACCAACCGAACAATTTAAAGTGTTCAAAAATTCAAAATTTGTGGTTGGTGAGAGTTCTAAATGTTTTCACAAAAGAAATGTGAATCTTAACAACCAAAACTGGGTTGTTAAGAAATTAGATGCTAAATCTGGCGATGAATTTGTTTCTTCGGAAGCAAAGGAGCCACTTTCTGGCGATGAATCTGACTCGTCAAAGTCAGAGGAGCCACAAGATGAACTAAAAAGAGAAAATTCAGTTCCGCCAATGGATGACGTCAATTTTCCACCATTGCGGGCTGAAAATTTAAAATCAAAAGTTGGAAAAGTTGAGATTTCGAATCAATTCTATTTTGAAAAGAATGAATTTGATGTCGAAAAGGCTTTTAATGACAAAGTGAAAAATATTTTTGGAAGAATGGTCGATGGAAGGGAAAAAGGGGTAAAAGAATTTTATGAAGCAAAAAGGAATGTTGAAACCCCGAGTGAAATTGAAAAGGTCACACCCAAAGCTAGTCAGGCTTGGGTGTCTGTATTCCATGCTTAAAAATCCTGACTTGCCGGAGCTCCCAAGTTGGTAATCGTGGAGCAGGAATCGGCATCTTTCTTGTTAAATTCAAAATTGTTATATTTCGACTTACAAGTGGTATTGGTTGATAAGAACTTTCAAGTGGTTAATCAAGGTTATTAAGTTGAACTTGATTTAACTTTCAGTCAAGTGGTTGAAAAGCAAAGTGATGAATTAATCCCCGATCTTACGAGTGGTATCAACATAACTAATTTTTCCGGAAAACCCATTTTGATTAATACAAACTTAAGTGTTTTGAAATCATAATGGAAAAATAGTTTGTTGTCAGGGGGAGTTCTGATTGTTTACGCCAAATGGATGGCGAATTGAAGCAATTCACATCGGTTTATCAAATTTTCTTTAAATGGTTTTGAATTTTATGGGGAGTAAGAAATTTCAGAAAATCCAAAAACATAAATTTGAAAAGGCCAAAAACTTGATAAAAATCAAAAATGAGTTTTGTTGTGAAAAAGAGGAAATGATAGTACATCAGTAGACAATCACAGTACGCTAAAGAATTGGAATGTCAAATGTGATAAACGGTCTCACTGATGATATGCCAGTAGATTTTTACACGCTTAGTGGATTGTGTTCGAGATATAAACCTAAATTTCAAATGCTTACTTATTTCGTGGGGAACATCTCTCAGATATATAGGTAACCCCTGAAATCTTGTTTGAAGGGCTTTCTATTTCTGACATACTAGGTCTTTGTGCGTGATGATATCTGGGGTATTATACGAGGACTTCTGATTTTGTGGGAGCAATAGCCTAGTCCTCGTATAATACTTTACATTGCTTTAATCATAAAGCCCACCCTCAGCATAAAAAATGATGAAACATTGAAAAATGCTAATCATGTGCTGTTGAAGAAAAGATTCTCTAAAGGGAACACACCTAAAGTCAAACCATCATCTCTCTGATTTTGCGAAAGCAATAGCCTGAGCTCTCATGGTCTCGCATTTACCCCTTACAGATATCATTAGTGTACATTCACCTGTAAGACTGAATATAGGAGTCTGGATACGGGAGTATATTCTGAGGTGGTACACGCGAATAAGTTTAAGTTCATTAAAACACTAAATCTTGTATCTCGAAACAATTGAACTATGTGTGAAAATTTAAGTGGATCAGTATGCTGACAATCTAAGTGAATCGTTTAGAACTTAAAGTGTTTAAAGCTCAACGGTGCTAGTGATTTGTCATAAACTGATATGATCCTCTTACACAAACTCGCAAAAATATTGCCTGTAAATATTTCTTTACTGTTTTTTCATTAGTGTGTTTTAGCATAAAATTTTGAAAAATCAAAAAGATTTTACTTTATTTTATTTTCGGCAACTGATGTTGGAAAGCTGAGTTTCAAAATTCCAAGTGCTGAACATGATGTACAACAGGGTTGGGAGAGTTTGTTTGAAATGAAAAATGATTTTGAAATGATTAAATGATTTCAAATTAATGAAATGTCAAATTTGAATGTTTCGATTACAAGTGGTTAAGCAGAAGTTAAAATTGTTATATATGAAAAACTTATGTTCTGGGTAGAGGATGTGCAGGTAAGCTAGGTTTCGATTCCTGAACACTTTCCGCATAAAGCCTGAGCAGAGTTTAAGCCAGGACACGATCTTAGAATGAGAGCTATGTCAGATTGCGATCCCGGAACAACTTAAGGGGGAGTCAACTAGCAAAGGGGAGTCTGAAGATAGGAGAGCCAGTTTCAAATCTTTCCGTACACGCCAGCTGCTAATGCTGAGGAGAGTAAGAGAGAGATAGAAGAAAAGATAGACATTGAAAGATGCTTACAATGTCAGACACTTTGGAGAGAGTGAGAAGACTAATCAAGACTGAAGACTTGTCATAACTGAAGACTTGACACCGAAGACATCGTCAACATCCAAGGGGGAGTCTTTTGGTGCATATGTCTGTCGACTTCGTCTTGTATCGAGTCTTGTATCTAGATAGGATAAACCAGAGCTCGGTAGACTAGAAAATAGGATTTTAGGGTTGTTGGACCAGTTCACACGAACTGGCAGAGCCAGTTCATGCGAAGTGGCCACTTCGCACGAAGTGGACAATGTCAGGTTCATGGGGACTGGCCACCTCTATAAATAAGAGCTCTTGGTCTTTCATTTGTAACATTCCTGATTTCGGTAGCGAAGCTCTGCCGAAGTATCTCCAGCCTGTAAAACATTCTGAAATCAATACAAGAGATAGTTAAAGTGATTCTAGTGTGTATCCAGCTGAAATAACTCTGATACGTCTGATTCCGCCTTTCGTATTGGACGAGATCTTCTCTGAACGTCTCATTTGGTCGTCACAATGATCCTACAATATCACGGATTAAGCTTGCCCCGTTTACCAAAACGAACCACACCCTTCAAGGGTGAGACTTTAAGTAGAACCCGGTCACCGACCTGGAATTCTAGCGGTTTCCTACGCTTATCAGCGTAACTTTTCTGACGGTCACGAGCTGCCGGCATGCATTGTCTGATCTGGGCAATCTTTTCCGTAGTCTCGACTACAAGTTCTGGGCCAGTAATTTGGCTTTTGCCAACTTCCGCCCAACATAGAGGTCATCGGCATTTATGACCGTACAATGCCTCAAAGGGTGCTGCCTGAATGCTGGTGTGGTAGCTGTTATTGTAGGAGAACTCTACCAACGGTAAGTGTCGTTCCCACCCATTTCCAAAATCAATAACACATGCTCTCAGCATGTCTTCAAGCGTTTGGATGGTACGTTCCGTTTAACCATCGGTCTGTGGGTGGTAAGCAGTGCTCATATCCAGACGTGAGCCAAAAGGTCTATGCGTAGCTTGCCATAATTCAGATGTAAAGCGAGGGTCACGATCAGATATGATAGAGATTGGAACTCCATGCCTAGCAACTATTTCCTTCAAGTAGATGGCAGCGAGCTTCGAATACTTATCTATTTCCTTGATCGCGAGGAAGTGTGCTGACTTGGTTAGGCGGTCCACGATGACCCATATGGTATCGTTCCCGCTTTGGGATCTAGGTAAGCCTGTAACAAAATCTATAGAAATCTGCTCCCATTTCCATGTTGGCAGTTCTGGTTATTGCAACAAGCCCGACGGATTCTAGTATTCAGCCTTGACCCTGGCACAGGTTAAACATTTGCTAACGTACTTAGCGATGAGAACTTTCATGTTAGGCCACCAATACAGAATCTTGAGATCATGATACATTTTATCAGCACCAGGATGTATCGAGTAGCGTGACTTGTGCGCTTCGTCCATCACAAGTTCTCAGAGATTTCCATAAGATGGAATCCAAATGCGTCCAGCAACGTAATGAATACCATCATCCTTGAGTTCCAACCATTTCTCCGAACCCCGCAGGGATTCATCTAGGAGGTTTTCTGCCTTTAGTGCTTCATCCTGAGCATTGTGAATCTGACTAGGGAGGTTCGAGTGGATGGTGAGCTGTAAAGCACGAACATGCCTAGGTTTGGTTTCCTTCCTGCTAAGGGCGTCGGCCACAACATTAGCCTTGCATGGGTGATACTTGATCGCGCATTCGTAGTCGTTAAGGAGTTCTACCCATCTTCGTTGTCTCATGTTTAACTCCTTCTGTTCCAAAATATGTTGGAGACTCTTGTGATCGGTGTAAATTGTGCACTTGGTACCGTACAAGTAATGCCTCCAAATCTTGAGTGCAAAAACGACCGCTCTGAGTTCCAAGTCGTGTGTCGTGTAGTTCCACTCGTGAGTCTTGAGTTGTCGGGAAGCGTAAGCGATAACTTTCTCGCGTTGCATCAACACGCAACCAAGCCCATGGATAGACGCGTCGCAGTAAACTACAAAGCCGTCGGTACCTTCAGGTAACGAGAGAATAGGAGCACTACAAAGGTTATCTTTTAGTTTCTGAAAGGCAGATTCCTGAGCTTCATTCCACTTGTAAGCAATACCCTTCTGAGTGAGATTCGTGAGGGGTTGAGCGATCTTCGAAAATCCCTTGATGAATCTACGATAGTACCCTGCCAATCCCAAGAATTGGCGAACTTCGGTCGGAGTCTTAGGTGTAGGCCAATTCTTTATAGAGTCGATCTTAGCTAGATCGACGTGGATTCCATCCTTATTGACCACGTGCCCAAGGAAGTGAACTTCTTGAAGCCAGAAGTCACATTTCGAGAACTTTGCGTACAGTTGCTCGTTGCGAAGGAGTTCGAGAATAAGAATGCTCCTCTTGACTTGTCGAGGTAGGGTTTGCACACTCGGTTCACGAGATCCATGAAAACTGCGGGTGCGTTGGTCATTCCAAAAGGCATGACGAGGAACTCATAGTGACCATAACGAGTTCTGAACACAGTTTTGGAGATATCCTCGTCGCGGACTCTCAACTGATGATAACCCGATCGCAAATCGATCTTAGAGTAGTAGCTTGATCCTTGCAGCTGGTCGAATAGGTCGTCGATGCGCGGGAGTGGGTAACGATTCTTGATGGTAACCTTGTTCAGCTCACGGTAGTCGATGCACATATGGAATGTGCCATCCTTCTTCTTGACAAAGAGCACTGGTGCTCCCTAGGGTGACGAACTAGGAAGGATAAATCCTTTATCCAAAACCTCTTGCAGTTGTGCAGAAAGTTCCTTCAGTTCAGCGGGGGCTAATCGATAAGGCGCACGAGCTATAGGTCCGCTCTGGGAGTTAGCTCGATTTGAAATTCGACCTGACGGTAAGGAGGGAGTCCAGGTAATTCTTCAGGAAATACCTCGAGGCAGTCGCGTACAACTGGAAAATCTTCGATCCTCTTTTCCTTTTCCTGTGTGTCGGTGACAAGTGCTAAGATAGCGGTGTGCCCCTTCCGTAAACACATCTGGGCTTTTAAGAACGAGATGATGCCTGTGACTTCTCCGCCTTTGTCACCTTGAATGATGAGGGGTTTGCCAGAAGGACGGGGAATACGAACCATTTTCTCTTGACAGAGGATTTCAACCCGATGTTTGGATAACCAATCCATACCAATGACGACGTCGAAGCTTCCAAGAACGATAGGGAAAAGATCGATGCTAAAGGTCTGACCAGACAATACTAGTTTGCAGTTACTTATCATGTGTGAGGCCTCGATGTTTCTACCATTTGCTAACTCGACGGTATGCTTAGAACTTAATATCGTAGGCGTACGCTTAAGCTTCTTACTAATACGTAGGGATACATAGCTAGCATCGGCTCCAGAATCAAACAATACAGTAACGTAACAATCATCAAGTAGGAACTTACCCGCTATGACGTTGGGATCATTCCTAGCTTCTCCAGCTCCAATCACAAAAGCCATTCCTCTTGCACCATTTCCAGCATTGTTGTTGTTTTGATCGTTGTTTCCAGCACCCTGGTTGTTATTGCGGTTCTGGTTCAGTTCAGGGCAATCCCTTTGCATGTGCCCCATTTTTTCACACTTGAAGCATCCACGGTTGTTTCCTTGCTGCTGTTGTGGTTGTTGCTAATTCTGCTTAGCTGGAAGCTGGCTCCTGTAGTCTTTGCCTTCATGCCCCATTTTGTTGCATCACTAACACTGACTTTTTCCACATGGCCCACTGTGGTGTCGATTACACTTGTTACACTTAGGGTGGTTTCCTCGGTAGCCACCCTGTTGCTGAGGGCCCTTGTTGCTTTCAGTCTTCCTTTGCTGAGTTGGGGCCTGAGTGGGGTTAGCATCCTTGCTCTGGTTTCCTTCCCACTTACGCTTGTCATCACCAGAAGTTCCAGCAGTAGCACTGATCCTTTTGGGAAGCTTGCCCTGTTCGACAGCCTGATCAGTGAGTTTGTGAGCAAGACGAATGACTGGCTGAATGGTAGTGAGGTTGGCTGAAGTGACCAAGCTTTGGATTTCTGGAACCAAACCCTTGATGTACAATTCGATCCTTCGATAAGCAGGTCGAGACATGTTTGGACAGAGAGCAGCGTAGTCGTTGGACTTTTTGGTGTAGGTCTCAATCTCTGATCCAACCATCTTAAGCTCGAAGTACTCGTTTTCGAGCTTGTGGATGTCATCCCTGTGACAGTACTCTTCCTTGATCATGTTCTTGAAATCTTCCCACGCAGTAGCATTAGTAGTTTCCAAACCAAGCATCTGAATCTGCGCATTCCACCATGAAAGTGCGTTTCCTTCAAGCGTACCAGTAGCAAACTTCACCCAATTAGCAGGGGGACACTCGCAAACAACAAAAACAACTTCGGCCTTCTCAATCCAGTGTAGAAGGCCTATGGCACCCTCAGTGCCATTGAAAGGAAGAGGCTTGCAATCCATGAAGGTTTTGAAAGTACAAACACGTGGTTGCGCAGGCGCATGCTGACCTGTTGTGAGAAGCGGAGCGAATAGGTTTAGGGGTGAAAAGACGATGCGGGGGTAGGATCTAAACATCCTAAAATAACGAGTTTACCTCCAGGGTGAGCTGAGAAAGCTGCAGCCACCGTGTTAATCAGGTTAGTGAACTGAGCCTGAGTCATGTTAACGTTTCCTCTCCCGTGTCCACTCATTGTCTTCATAACTAGAAAACACAATATGAGTGCGATGTCGTAATGTAGCGAGAATGAGATAGAAGAGGGAGGTGTATACGTCTATCGAGGCACACTAATACATATAATAGAGCATAGTCATAAAACAAACAAGCAAGTAAACACAAGTCTGAGCCATGAGGTCTAATACATCGAGTCTTGCACTTGGAGTGTAGTGTCGTCACGGGTTATAGTCAGGTTTTTCTCAAAAAGACTTTCTTTTTAAAACCGAGATCACTATAACCAATGGCTCTGATACCAATCTGTCACATCCTCAAAAACCACATGCGGAGTACTACCGCGAGGCGTGTGACAGACCAGGATCCAACCACCAATTATACTGAGCATTCAATTAATAATAGTAATAATGTTCACCAACCACAAGGGTTAGTAAATACCATAATTATAGTTCAAAAGTTTTAAGTTCAAATAGCAGTCTAAGTAAATAGCAGAAGCATAGGCAAAACAGTTCAAACAGAGTTCATAGTTTAAGTTTATTATAGAACCCAACACACGGGTTAAGACGACCACTACACATCCCCAAGCTGCAAGCTCCTGAGTCACTGGGTACCTGCAAAGCATGCAGTAGGGTATCAACATAATGTTGGCGAGTTCACGAGTTTGTCCAGTTTTTAATTCCAAAAACTTGTTTCAACAGTTAATTTACTCATTTATACATTCCATGGGGAGCTACCCCAAAAGTAAGCTACTAAACTGTTTTACAATACCGAATACTATGCGACCATACGTGTCCGTAGAGTGCCCCGTTTGTCAATGTTCTATCATCATTGACGGTTTTCCAGAGTCTATTAGTTCATTCCCGGTCCCATACGCGGGCACGGTGTGAGGCTGGTGAGACCTAAATAGCGCTATCAACTAATAACCCGTTCGGTATTAAGAAGTGAGGACTTGAGTGATAGAGTTTCGTTTAGTTTTTCGTTGTTGCATCCAGTATAAATAGTAATTAACTAAGGGTCCCGCATATGGGGAGAAAACTAGGTTTGTATCCCTTACAAAGGGATAGCGTTGTTTAAGTTCCGTTTCCCAACCACCGGGAACGCATGCTTTAAAAGTTGTGAACTCAACTTGGGTTGCTCGACAGATTAGTTTACTTGGTCAAGCACGCTGGTCACCACGTCCTAACATGGTTACCAGTATAACTCAGGCTCGTGTGACACCCGGCTTTCCAGACCGTACCGTACAATTATAGCACATGTTGTGAATAGGTAACAGGACTATTTTTGACTGATTATGGTTTTTATACGTGAAATTTAGTGTATTGATAAAATTAAACTTTGATAAAAATTATGTTGGCAACGGTGAGATAGACGCTTATTGAGTAACAGTTAAAATGCAAAACGAACATCGGTGACCACCCGGACAGTGTTAAGATCCTAAAAATAGTCTTTTATGGTTAAAATAATAATTTTAATCCTACTCATGAGGAAAAATAAATTAAAACGCTAAGAAACTCTATTTTTCGAGTTTAAGCGCGTATCGCGAGATGCAGCACGTATACCGACAAAATACTGTCAACGCAGCCCGTCAAGACAACTGAAAATCATTTTAGCAATAATTTGATAAGTTTATTCTTATAGAATGACAAAAATAAAAAAAACGCTTAAATTCCTATTTTTGCGATTTTTAACGTATACCGCACAGCACAGTGCGCATACTGCCAAATACCGACAACGTCGCCAGTTCAGGCAAACAAAATATTGTACAGTAATATTTTGGTGAGTTTGTTTTTATAGAGCGCTAAAAATAATTTACAACGCACTAAAACGGGTTTAAAACGCTAGATAAAATACCCGGTATCTAGTAAAATATCTACTTTTAACACCAATTTACATATGTATATGTATATATATATATAATCTTGTGTGTATATAAGAGAGATAGAGTATAGGTGGCGGTATAGGGAGGTGCCACCCACCTTGAAAATGCAAGAGTGTGACATGTGGATCTTGTGTCTTAAACTCAATCATTAAAACTTTACAGACACTTCACTTCATGAACTCCAAGATCAAAAATTTCATCTCTCTCTTCCTCCTTCATACACTCGGCCGAAACCCCCTCTAAACACCCACATTAAAAAATTTCAAACTATTTTCATGAAGATTCAAGGTTCTTTCAAGATGATTTCAAGCTAAAAAGGGTGCTTGGAAGTGATTTCAAGCAAGAACAACCTCTATCTCATCAACTATTCTCAAAAACCCATCTAAAATCTTGAAGGTATAAAGTTCATTTCACAAATCTTGTTTTGATTCTTGATGATCTAAAATAATGATGGAAGTTTCTATTGTATTCTACAAAGAATGAGATTTAAATAAAAGAAAAGTGACTATGTATATGTATGTACACATGGCCGAAAGTTTATGAGTGTGTGTGTGTGTTTTGTTGTGTTTTGATTTTGTTAAATGATTCTTACTTGATTTGATTTTGAAAAGATGATTATATGCATGTGTTGTAAAAGAATTATAAAAGAAAGTTCTTGAAAAGGGTCCATGATTTAAAGTAGATGTGTTAAAAAGTAAGATTTTGGAAGTATATGCATGTGTATATGTGTGTATGTCGTGTATGTATTTATGTATATGTAAGTGTATACACTAAATTTTGTCATATGTAAATAAAGATGGAATTATGCATTTATGTGAAATGATCTAATGATTATGAGATGAACATGTTCTGATTTATAAGAACATGAAGTA
>JARYGA010009105.1:0-67678 GCA_030545235.1 Helianthus tuberosus | reverse complement strand
TACGTGGGAGTCCGAGGAAGAGATGCGACGACTCTACCCTACATTATTTGGTACGTACTTCGGTTTCGGGGACGAAACCCTTTTTAAGGGGGGTGGACTTGTAACACCCCGAAAAATATAAAACTTTATATTAGAATTATAAAGTACAAATAAACAAGAATTTACTAACTAGGAATTTTAACCTAGTTTGTTAATAGTCTAGAAATAACTTATAGTAGGTTAAAAAGCAACCAAATTTCATGTTGATCATAGTGGAGGGGTTTAAGTTGTTAAAATTGAAACTTGATTTTTATTAAACAAATAAAAACAAACCAAACACCCCATTTTGGGGGTCTGGTCGATCAGAACAACAGGGGGCGACACCCCACTTTCAAAAACCCTAGAATTCTACTAAAACTCTCAAATTGGAGGTGCAAATCTGGTCCAAACAAAAATCCGAGCTTAGAATCGTGATCCTCATCGCAAGAGGATTACAAGGTATGTAATATTTTGATAAATCTCTCAACTTGAAATTCTCATGAATTGGGAAAAATCTGAAATTATGATTGCATGTGTGTGTTATGAAGAATTAGGAACAACTATAGTGTCTAGGGACAAACCCTAGACAAATACAAGTTGAAATCATATGAAATTTTAGCTAAACCTATGAACACCATTGTAGGTGATTAATGGGTTATGTGTAAATTGATGAACACTAGGATATTGGGTGTTAATCTTGTGTAAATTGACAATTTGGAAGTGATTTCAGAAATCTAGAAGCTAACAATCATGTAAAATGTTGATTGAGGTGAAATTAGGGCTAATTGATAAGCTAGAAACTTGTCAAATAATCATGTGAAAAATCTGCCCTTAAGGTGTTTGTGAAAATGCCTCAAAGAAGGCTTAAAATAGAAATTTAAAGATTAAACGCATAATTATGATGTTTCGGTGTATTATGCGATGTAAGGTTTAAAGAGAGTTCTAAACATGTCTTGAATTGAACTCTATAGGAAAGGATACCGGAACGTCGAGTGGACAAGCCGGTGGTGATTTGCGGTTGAA
The DNA here is from genome assembly GCA_030545235.1 of Helianthus tuberosus. NCBI lineage: Eukaryota > Viridiplantae > Streptophyta > Magnoliopsida > Asterales > Asteraceae > Helianthus > Helianthus tuberosus. The sequence goes on along the minus strand of JARYGA010009105.1, from coordinate 66,637 downwards.
GGGCGTACTCTAAGGTATGTAACTTGATCCGTTACATTCGTTGAATTATGAATAAACTATGTGTTATTGATAGAATTTATATTGATTATGGTTGAAATGTGAATTGATAGACTTAGTATAGTCAACGAACTAAATTGGTAGTCATCATAAGTGGATGGATCCACAAGACGAGCCAACGGATTTATTAGTGTGAAAAATTGTAATTTTAAACGTTCTAGTAGTCGTTAATGGCGATAATAATCACAAAGGCATTAAACCATGAAATTGGTAAGAAATGCGGGTGATAATAAGCCCCGGATGTTGGGCATAAGGCGCCATAGGTTTATTAGTTAAATGGTAGTAAAATGTGTAAGGTTAGAATGGGTCGAATAATTACATAGTGACATATGGGCTTTCGGTTCGTAAATTAAATTTTGGGTATCAAATTTATAATAGTTATGTCGGTAATGAATTTACAGACATATAGGAAGAAAAATCACTTAAAACGGACTTACGAGTCAAAAGTTATGGCCAAACGAAGTTAAAAACTGGATTTTCCGGAGCTGGCAGCAAATGCATCTCACAAAACTGGAGCTGCTGGAAAACGTGACCCCCCGCGCCACGCAGAAGGCTACACGAAACACTCCGCGACACGCGGAAGGTCCTCGCGGCCCGCGTAAAACCCCTCGCGGGGCGCGAGCGACCAGAGTTCGAATTTTTCACTTGTTTTCAATTATTTTGACCATAGATTTCAATTATACATGTTTTAATATTGTCAGAACTAACCTTTGATGTGGTTTTGACATTAGGTCATGTTGGGGAACTTACGGATGGCGATCAAGCATACGATGAAGAACCGAACACTACATTTTGAAGCTTCCGTAACGTTTTAAATCTTTAGTACTTTTGTGTATGGGTTGTAAACACTTGTTAAACAATTTTTAAATGTTTTAACTTAGTCATTAGTTGACTAAGATTGATGTTACTTATGAACTTTGTTTATGAAAGTCATGTTACTTAAACAGTATTTTATTTTAAAATGGTATAACCTATTACTAAAATCAATTCAAATTAGACGGGTGTTACATTTGGGCCGCCACTTCATATGGGCCGAATGTAGGTTTGCATGGGATGGATTTGGGTATGGTATGGTATGGGCCACAAGGGAAGTAGGTTAAGGGATCGGGTTGGGTTTAGTTTCATGATTTCACGAGGTTCGAAATTACTTACGTATATACATTTATTTCAGGTTAGGATATATATATATATTCATTTAAGTAAGAGTGTTCGGTTAAAATATACGATGTGAAAAGGTAAAGCATAAACCGAACGTATATGAAATAATCGAGAAAAGTGAACGGTTTTAACCTTGGAAAGTACGGGTTGTCACACCGCCATTCATCACGCAGTTGAAGAGTAGGTTTAATCTAAAAGCCTTAAAAAATTATAACTCTTCACTTCAAATAAATTTGCTCCACCAAGTGATTGGTATCAGCCAAATGTTAACGGATTGCATTCTAAAATAATAAGGTTGTAGGTCTCGGAAAACGGATCAAACTACGATATCAAACAATCACCAAGGATGGGCGAGATCCAAGCTTGATGATATTCAAGAAATCAAGAACAAGAAGAAAGATTGTTGAATTGAATGCTTAAACTTGCATACAATAATCTTGTCTAATACAAGTTTCTAAAACAAACAACCAACCATTTTCTCCTAACCATCATTTACTATGTATAGTAAGGGTTTAGGGAGCATTTCCCCCAAAACCCTAGGCCCATTATCACCTAAGCCCACTCTGATACCCATCTTCTAAAAGCTTGGTCCATTTAGCAATAATCCTACTAATCCATAAATCTATAGGGCCTAACAATCTCCCCCTAGGTTTATTGGATTAGTTGCTAAATCAGTTTGGAGGACCACCATGCAACGAAGCCGGATCATCAAACAAATGATTCTTGATTACGTTCCTGAACTTCTTTTCTAGTTTAGCTTTTAGATCATACACAACAGACATCATCATACCCAAATCACCTTGCAGTTGTTCGATAGTCTGATCCTTGCTTGATATATGAGCTTACAAAGATGGGATCTGTGATTCGTTTAGGGCAGCATCTTTTTCAACACAATCACTCTTCATTGCACTTTGCCACATCGGCATCCGTATCATCATCACTATCTCCTTCTTCAATAAATTTCATCTTGTTGGCTGCAAAGCGCATGGCTGCTTCATCATGCTCAGAGAAACCGACACCACTGGAACTTCCTACATCGAACCTGATGCCGCTTGAGCTTTCTGGTTACGAGTGAGTTGTTTCAGGCAGATCGAAATCGAAATCGAAATTAAAATCAAAATCTAGATCTTGTGTGTTTGTTTCTTGAGTAGCAGTAATGACTTGTGGATCGGTGGGCATAGTAGGCTCTGGTTCTGAGCTTGGGCCAGTAGAATGAATATCAGGAGCTGTTTCGGTTCTTTGTTTCTTGTTGGATGCTTATTCAGCATCATCTGTCGCATCATCTTCACCGTGAGCTTCTGTTTCAGGAATAGGTACGGAAGGAGGGTTTCTGACACTATCCTTCAATGATACAATCAGGGCTTGTAGGTTTTCTATAGTCATTAACGTTGATTCTCGAACGGGTTCCTCAACTTTCTCAGGGATAATTACTTCCACATCACTGTCGTCATCAGATTCTCTTCGTCTGAATCTAGAATTTTTGTTTCTATCTCAGCTTTAGCAACAACATTCACGAGTTGCTCGCCATGTTCTTCGGCAACTATGGCATTCAAAGGCTTTGGTTTGAAAAGCATAGGAACCTGCAAGCCTTGTAAACAAACTAAAACAACATCATCACCCTACTAATGTTTCAAATAACATCAAAACAAGAAAAAAAATCAAACTTTAACAACTCTAATTCTACAAAAAATAAAAATAAAAACAATTAAAACAAGAATATAAAAAATAAAAATCGATCCTTACCGAATGAGAACAAAGCCTTCGTTCGCGTGCGATGCGGGTGGCTGGATTTCAGGTTTATCCGACAAAAAATTTCAAGGAGTGCGGACGAAAAAATTGTTAAAGGGTGTGGACCAAAATTTTCAAGGGCTGCCTACCCAACCCGAGCAACCTACGAGCCCTTCCCTAAGAGGTTTTGCCTGTTAGGCCGAACGTAGTGGGGCGCCACATAGCGCCATAGCGGGGAAAGGGAACATGGCGCCCCATAACGCCGCCGCACATCACTACAGCCAGCGCTTTGGGGTCTGAATTTTGAATCCACGCGAAAATCATCACGCCGTTGCTCAACCTTCTCCACTCACACACACACACACACACACACACACACACACATATATATATATATATATATATACATACATGCATATGTATGTATAAATTGAAGGGGTTATATAACCCCCTTACTACTACACCCTTTTTTGATATAACGCCCTATAAAGCTTCTATCTTACGTATTTCACCACTTGTCGCATAACGCTCGTAAAGAGGCTTTATAACTATACATCTTATTAACAAACGTGGATTTGGTTTTTTGATATTTACAATGTGAATGCTCCCACCCAAGTATCTTAGTACACTAACCTTAGTCCATATGATGACGTGGAAACCACCGTGCACCTCTTTCTCAACATGCGATCCTTCGTTACGTTTCTTTCTTCCTTCCTTCCTTCATATATTTCCCTTTTCTTCATAATAATTCCGCATCTCTTTAAGCGCCCACCGTTTTTCAAACCCTAAACTCTCCTTCATCATATCCGCTTCAACCATCAATCTTTTCTCACAGGTATTCATTCATCCATTCATATTCACCACAATCCATATTATCTACATACACCTCTGTTTTTTTTACTTCTCTGTTTTTTCATACTTACAAACCAAAATTATATTTCTTCTATAGCGCCCACCGAAATGCTTAGGAAATGACATTAGTCCGAAATGTGGCTCGAATGAGAAATGGTTGACAATATATAGTGTTTCGGATTGGGCCTGAGATCAATGGGCCAGCCCCAACTCGGAACAGTGGTCCGAATTACATTCGAGAACAATGGGCCGGATCTGATTTGTTTTATCCAAAACAGTGGGCGCTAATCCGAAACAGTGGGCCAGACTATTTTTTATTTACTTTTTCATGACAGAAAACATCTTTTTTTCAAAATCAACGATCCAGCCAACCGAGCAACCTTTTGATCAGAAAAATAATAAAATAAATAATAATAAAGGGGTAATATAGGGAGGAACTGCCACGGGATCAAGTCATTTTCGAACTGATTAAGGAATATTTTCAGCACATGCTTACTTGGACTGGTCCACGCGATTGTTAACATAATTGCCCTCTTAAATCTAACGCTCAACCTTTGACTTTCAACCTTTTGATACGCTTAGGGTATAAGTCACCCGTGTGTCCCATTCCAAGACGTACCCCCGCGATCAAGGTAAGCACAACGCTTCATCGTAGCAGGTGAGTATACTGAGTCCATCCTTTTGTTTTTACAACGCCAGACTTTCTGGTGAACAGGTCAGTACTTTCGTACAGCAGAGTGACCAGTAAAGTATGACGAGGGCTATGCAAATACCTTTTATGGTACGAATTTGGCTTTAGAAGCACACAGAATTCTCCTTTTTATGAAATTTTCTTCCGTTTAAGGTTTTGGCCCTTCTAGCCGCTCTTTTAAAGATATTCTGACTGTGCATAGGTCTGCATATAATATGGATGCAACAGAAGGACAGTCTTGATATCCCAGATGACTCATCAGTATAAAGACCCAAAACTTCAGATATGTTGGCTATCTATCAATGCAGGATTTAAGACCATGAAATCATACGCCGTTGGTCTGTTACCCACGCGATGTCCAGTTCGTCATATTTATATCACTTGGTATCTCTTTTCTTTGTGAGCGTTAGACCTATTAACACATCGCAGTAGATCCTAGTCTTTTCAGCTTCGATACCTTACATGTGTTAATCAGTTTCTTTAGCACGATTTTTTTTCTCCCCCTCAAACAATGCATATGTACATATATGTCCCTCTTCCCCCCTAAATTTGTGCATCACACTTTATGCGCAAATTTACTTATTTATTTACATTAGTATAGAAACCCCGTTTTTTTTTTTGTCGCTCAATCGGTGAAACGCATCATTTTCAAAAGATCCACAAGCACATTGAATCTCGAGATGCTGACAGGTTTTGTAAAAAGATCCGTTGTATTAGCATCAACATGGATCTGTTCAAGTTTAATCAATCCTCTGTCATAACAATCTCGAATAAAGTGCACCTTAATATCAATGTGCTTGGTTTTAGAGTGCAAGACAGGGTTTTTGATAATCTGGATAGCGGCATCATTATCAAAATAAGTAGTAGAGTTTAGATAAGTCAAACCGTAATCCTTGAGCTGGTGTTGCATCCAAAGAACCTGAGAGTAGCAGGCAGCAGATGCTGCAACACACTTTGCTTCCGTTGCGAAAGTGAGTTGTTGCTTCTTGCACTGCCATGAGATGAGTCTGTCTCCCAAGAATTGGCATCCAGCCGATGTACACTTCATATCCATGTCCATCTTTGAATTTTTCATATCGAATTTGGCAAGAACATCGTGAACATATTTGCTTTGATGAATCAAGATCCCTTGACTGTTTTGACGAACTTGCAAGCCCAGAAACATTTTCACTTCTCCCAACGAGCTCATTTCGAACTTTTTTCTCATCATCGGAAAATACGAATGTCCTCCAGACGTGCCACCAGTGCGTGTACCACATAGTAATCCATACCTTCAACTTGCTCGAAACCTTGTACTGCCAATAGTGCCTTGTTCCTCACGATCACGCCGGGGTTATCCTATTTGTTTCTGAATACCCAGTGCGTTCCAAGAGCACGTTTTCTTTTGGTGAAGAGAACCTCCATCCCTTTGTCGCACATCTGAGATACGCTCAAAAGGTTGTGCTCCAGTTCAGGGACATAATTGACGTCTGAGAAGATGAGAACTCCATTTTTTACAGTGCCCTTCCTGGTTATTATTCCAGTTTCCCCTCCCGCGTAGTTGACAAATCCACCGTCGAATATTATTATTATTATTTTGTTATTCAACTTGTATATGTCTCCTGTCATGTGTCTGGAACAACTACTAACGACAAACCAAAATCTAACGATAGCCCTCCATAGTCGTTCCTGCACATTTAGCTGGATTAATTAGAAACTGGAACCCAGGCCATTGTTGACCTGAGTTGACCATCATTATCTGTGTATGAAACCTCACGAAAGATCATATAACTTTTGGTAGAATTTGAGGTTTGAGGTGAAGACGTCAATGTTGACGGTTGTGAACACTAAGACTAGGATCCAACAAGAATCTTGTTCAAAATATTCTTCTTAACAGATGTCACTTTTGACTTCATTTGATGACTTTGGAACCCATTTGTGTTTGAAAACCTTTGATTGTTCTTCTTTGCTAAATTCCAGTCTCCATCAGAAGGCTTGGCTTGAGAGAATCGATTTCCGTCAGATCAATAATGCATAGCCTTCTGATGATGTGTGTTTCTAGAGTAGTAGGGACGATGAACACAGTTTCTAGCAATGTGCCTCGGAATTCCGCAATTAAAACACGGTTGTCTTTTTGAGAAAAAGACATTCAATTATGCTTGTGTTATTCTAGGGAACTGATCAAGTCTTTTCTTTCCATTTTTTTCTAAATTCTTATTAAACATAAAACAACAACACCATTAATTTTCATGCTTTTCATCACCAAACTTCATAATTTTCACTTCTAATTTCAAGCCCTAGTTTTTTATTCCTTTTAAGTAAACATTTAAACAAACTAAAACAACATCATCACCCTACTAATGTTTCAAATAACATCAAAACAAGAAAAAAAATCAAACTTTAACAACTCTAATTCTACAAAAAATAAAAATAAAAACAATTAAAACAAGAATATAAAAAATAAAAATCGATCCTTACCGAATGAGAACAAAGCCTTCGTTCGCGTGCGATGCGGGTGGCTGGATTTCAGGTTTATCCGACAAAAAATTTCAAGGAGTGCGGACGAAAAAATTGTTAAAGGGTGTGGACCAAAATTTTCAAGGGCTGCCTACCCAACCCGAGCAACCTACGAGCCCTTCCCTAAGAGGTTTTGCCTGTTAGGCCGAACGTAGTGGGGCGCCACATAGCGCCATAGCGGGGAAAGGGAACATGGCGCCCCATAACGCCGCCGCACATCACTACAGCCAGCGCTTTGGGGTCTGAATTTTGAATCCACGCGAAAATCATCACGCCGTTGCTCAACCTTCTCCACTCACACACACACACACACACACACACATATATATATATATATACATACATGCATATGTATGTATAAATTGAAGGGGTTATATAACCCCCTTACTACTACACCCTTTTTTGATATAACGCCCTATAAAGCTTCTATCTTACGTATTTCACCACTTGTCGCATAACGCTCGTAAAGAGGCTTTATAACTATACATCTTATTAACAAACGTGGATTTGGTTTTTTGATATTTACAATGTGAATGCTCCCACCCAAGTATCTTAGTACACTAACCTTAGTCCATATGATGACGTGGAAACCACCGTGCACCTCTTTCTCAACATGCGATCCTTCGTTACGTTTCTTTCTTCCTTCCTTCCTTCCTTCCTTCCTTCATATATTTCCCTTTTCTTCATAATAATTCCGCATCTCTTTAAGCGCCCACCGTTTTTCAAACCCTAAACTCTCCTTCATCATATCCGCTTCAACCATCAATCTTTTCTCACAGGTATTCATTCATCCATTCATATTCACCACAATCCATATTATCTACATACACCTCTGTTTTTTTTACTTCTCTTTTTTTTCATACTTACAAACCAAAATTATATTTCTTCTATAGTTTTTTTTTTTTCTTTTTATACTTCATTTACATTATTTTAGGTTTTGATTCGCTTGAATTGAGATTTTTCTGGTGTTACTTAAACTTTTAAACAGTGGCCGAAAGTAAAAAAATAAAAATGAGACGCTAGACTCGGTACATATAAAATTTTCAAAAGTTTTCGGTAAAATTTACGATTCACCGTTAATAAATTTGTTTTAAGAAAGGCCCAAACTATCTACACACTTGGTGTGTCCAAGATAGTCACCCCAAAAAGGTGTTTTTTGTACTTATGTGAACTGTGGCCAAAACGCAACGTTTTGGTCCGGTTAACCAGACAAAGACTGACGGGTGTCTGACGGGTCTGTTGACCGGACCAAAACGCCGAGCTTTGGCCGCGTTTTGGTCCTGTCAACCAGACCGGGTGCCAGTCTTTTGTCTGGTTGACAGGAACAAAACGCGGCCAAAGCTCGGCGTTTTGGTCCGGTCAACAAACCCGTCAGTCTTTGTTAGGTTAACCGGACCAAAACGCCGCGTTTTGCCACAGTTCGACACTGCATGGTGTGCATATAAGGACAAAAAACATCTTTTAAGGTGTGTAGATAGGCAAATGGTGTGCCAATAGGTACACCCTTAAGAAATTATGAATTGGGCGTGTTATTATATTGTTTATATTAAATTCATATCATTAAATGTGTGTTTATCAGTTATCACCGCTTGATGACATCATCATATATTTTAAAATTAGAGGCCTTAATCAATTAAATTTAATTATATAAAACTCTATTTTTATGATATGATCAGGTTTTTTTGCGTAATTCACTGATGGATCGAGCTGACACATCTGGATTTGTTAGTGGGGGATTTTTAGCTGTTTGAATTATATAGTTTTTGCAACAAAACTTATGTTAGTGAGTTGTTGAATTGCTATGGCGATTTCGGGTTCGAAAGCGTTCAAATGTGTTCAAAAGGTTGGAAACGGTGGAAGCGGTTTGTTTTCGGGCTTTTACGCGAATGAAAACACGCGAAAACGGAGTTTAACGGATGCTAGTTTGGATTTGCAAGACGGGTCCTCGTTATCTCTCGGGTTGGGTTGTTCGTTGAGCTCGGGTGTCACCGTGTTTTCGGGCAAAGAAATGGAAGAGCATTCTTCCGGAAATCTTGATCTTACATTGAACGATGGAAACCGACCCGAAGTAGACCTCGAGTTGAGTCTTGCTGCTGGTTCTGTTGAATCCGATGTCACTCGAACATCATTTCCGATTAAGTATGATTTGAAACTTGCGGATGACGGCTCAACGACGTCTCAATGGACATTACCGCTTTTGCCCTCATTGCAGACCACCGAGCCGCCTATAACCCGCTTTGGTTATGTCTATAATGGTCCTAATTTGGTTACTCCTCGCGGTTCTGCTTCGTTGGATTCTGGGTCGGTCCCACCACGACCGCGGCGTAACAGTAACGTGAAAAAGTGTCGGTTTATCGGGTGCACCAGGGGAGCGAGAGGTGCTTCCGGGTTTTGTATTTCGCACGGTGGTGGTCGACGGTGTCAGAGAGAGGGGTGTCAAAAGGGAGCGGAAGGGAAAACCGTGTTTTGTAAAGCACACGGTGGTGGTCGGCGGTGTGAGTTTCTTGGCTGCACGAAAAGCGCTGAAGGCCGTACGGATTATTGCATCGGTCACGGTGGTGGTAAGCGATGCAGCCATGAAGGATGCACCCATGCCGCCAGGGGCAAGTCGGGGTTATGCATACGACACGGTGGTGGGAAGCGATGCAAGATTGAAGGTTGTTCCAAGAGTGCCGAGGGTATATCCGGTGTGTGTATCTCCCATGGTGGGGGCCGGCGGTGCCACTATCCCGCATGTACAAAAGGCGCTCAAGGGAGCACGTTGTTTTGTAAAGCGCACGGTGGTGGTAAACGTTGCACGTTTTTAGGGTGTATGAAAGGGGCGGAAGGTAGCACGAGTTTTTGTAAAGGTCATGGTGGGGGTAGACGGTGCACATACGAAGGCGGATGTTCGAAAAGCGTCCATGGTGGCACGCACTTTTGTGTTAGTCACGGTGGTGGAAAGCGGTGCGCGATGCCAGAATGTACGAAAAGCGCAAGAGGCCGAACCAGTTTTTGTGTTCGTCATGGCGGTGGCAAAAGATGTAAGCGTGAAGGGTGTTCGAAAAGCGCCCAAGGCCGAACAGATTTCTGTAAAGCACACGGTGGCGGAAAACCACCGTCTGTTGGTCAAACTTTGACTCCTTGTGACAACCTTGTTATAGCGAGAACCGGTTATTTTGCTTCCCAAAGTCCATTGGTTCGAGACTACCAGACTCCAGTGTTTGCTCCAAACAACCCTGGATTAGTGTCGATCGGTTTAGTGTGTTACCAAGGTAGACCAGTTGAGATGGCGGGACGTGGCGGCTACTCGCTACCAGAAGGCAGAGTTCATGGCGGCAGTTTGATGGCGATGCTTACAGGGTGCACCGGTGGCCCGTCCGAACCTTGAGTGGTTCGGGCCATTGGAGGTGTTCATTGTGTTTGTAGTTGTCAGTGGTTTAGTGTAGTCAGTTGAATAGTTAGTTTAAATCTAAACATTATATATATTATCAAAAGAAATAGATACTAGTATACAAGAGAAATGTAGTTAATCTAGACAGCTCAGTTGCAAATGCTAGTATAAGTAATAAGTGTTTATTTGGGAAATTAACTTATAAAACAATGAAAAGAATGCACACCCATGTTAGATTGATCAAAATCCTACCCAGTTAGCTAAACGTGTTCAATGTTCAACACATAATTAAGCCGTATCATTTAAGGCTATACCAACATCTACAAATTTTGTTTTAGGTTCGTGTCGTGTCATAATTTTACACCCGGTCAAGGTATGTTCGATTTGGTGGTGACTAGTAATTAAGGTGCGGTATTAGTGATTGATGGTAAATGGTGATGAGCATGCGAGGTGTTGATGGTCAATGACGCTGAAGTATGCGTGAGTTAATTATGTTTGTAAGTTTGGTTGTAAGTTTGGTGGGAGGTAAGAAACGGATGGTCAGAAACGATGATGTGTGTTTTGGTACGTATCATCATTGCTGGTGGTGGTTGCGACGGTGATGTTACTATTTTAGTGCCATCAAATCATTTTTACTTATTTGGGATTGCTAGTGGTGGTTGCGACGATGATGTTACTATTTTAGTGACATCAAATCATTTTTACGTATTTGGGATTTTCTAAAACCAAAGAAAAATGTGGTTAAACATCGATACAAATCATGTTCTTTACACTAAGGAACCTTGGGTTCTATGGGGGACTACCAGTAACTAGGTGACAACATGAAACGTGCTAGTTTATTTACACAATTACACTAAAAATTTATATCTATAACATATACATATAAATGTGAAAGCTAAAGTACATTTTTATTTTATTAAAGAAATAGAGGAGCAACCTATGTTCTTTTGAGATATTGTGGCACCTATCTGGGCCGTTTTCCAAAATCTTTAAACCCTGGATGAATAGAAAATATTGACCCTAGAATATATATTTAAAAAAAAATATACAAAAAAGTTTTAAATATATAAAAATGAGTTAATGTCATTTAAATCAACACCAATCATTTAATTTAAATTGCATTTTTAGTGAATAGGTAACAAACAAAAAGAAAAACAAAACTCAACTAAACCATAGGACGTCCATGGCTTTATAGCCTAGTGTCATCTTAGTGGTGGATTAATACTTTGGGACCAATAGGTTCTGGGTTCGATTCCTACAAGGGGGTTTTTCCCATATTTATTGGGTTTCCTCCTGAATTAGTGTATAGGTATTATGCATAGTGGAGATGGATAAACATATCTAATTGTTTAAAACAGAGACGATTACAGACTAATGGCAAGTAGACGAGCAACAAGTTGCGCCGCTACCCCCTTTATATGATCGGTTGGTTCCGCTGGTGGCACGATGATACTCCAGTGGTCAGTAATCCAAATTTGCCCCATCGGTGATCCAAATTTGCCGTTCAAAAAAAAAAATTTGCCCCATCGATGATCCAAATTTGCCGTTCAAAAAAAAAAGGGTCATTTACATATATCCCCTTATTAAGATCATTTATTACATATTTACCCAGCTCTTAAAATCAATTACATATTTCCCCTTCCTAAAATATACATATTACATATTTCCCCTCCCTAAAACATACATATTACATATTTACCCATTTCATTAAAATTACACTTATTAATTCCTATTATACCCTTAATGAACTTGTAATTAATATTATAATTAATACATAATTAAATTTTTAGTCGTAAAATTAATGTTAATTAATCATTATTATCAAGGGATAATTACTTTACATTAACAACAGATTAATGTTTCGTATTTTCTTTTGAAATCAAATACCTGCACAAAAATCATACCAAACTGGATATATCCAACATTCAAACATCTACCAAACCGAAACCACTACACATAAATCCTAACATAATCTACCCGTACCAAACCAAAACCACTGCACATAAATCCTAACATATTCATCAGATAGTCTTCAATCCTCTTCTGGATCGCTGACTTCATCAGAGAAACTTTCGGGTTTCAGTGAGCAATCGAGACCGGTTTGAGAGGAGAACTGAACATAGCTTGTACAAGATGTCAAGATCTCTTTTCCAGCAAACGGTGGTAATGGAAATGTAAAGTGTTGTCGGGACCTACGAATATTGAACCGACTGGTGAACGAAGATGGTTAGATTCACCGGTGAACGAAGATGGTTAGATTCACCGGTGAACGAAGATGGTTGAATTCGTTGGTGCTGATAAATTGGCTTCTTCTAGCTTTAGTTTTGTGTGGAATCTGGATTTTTTAATGGGGAGAAAGGGTCGTGATATCGTGGATAGGTTTCATTATTTAAAAGGGTATATGTGTCAATTTACTAAAAGAGGGGATATATGTAATATAAGTTTTGGGTTGGGTATATATGTAATTAGGTATCTTATTAAGGGGATATATGTAATTATCCCAAAAAAAAAAAAAAACCAGAGGATGCCGGAATAGAACCTCTTCACTTTTTATTAAATATACAAATGGAGGTACAATGCTTGCTTATAGATTTCATTTATTCTTCATGAGTACCATTGCCCTTTACAGTTCTTTCTTTTTACAGTTCAAAAAATGCTGAGTCGCTATCCTCTTTGTTGTTACTAGCGTCTAACGAAAAGTTGCCATTCCTGGCACTCTTAATGATTTTGTACTCAATCTTTGCATTAGCGAAACTCGATAGAAGGTATGTTTTAAATTAATTAAGGAACCAACGGTGATCATTCAATATTCAATGATATTATCATCCTTAATACATCAATAATTATGCAACAATTGAGGTAGACATACCTTAAAAAAATTTAATTTCGAATTTTATAAAAATTACGCCTATAAATACCCCACTTTTTTCTATAATTTTCATCCCTTCTACCTCAATCTTTATACAAAATCTCAGGGCCGGCCCTCTGTTCGAGCTCAAAAAAACGTGCCCTTAGGTTTTAACTAAATAAAAAATTTAAACTAGTTTTTCATACAACTTTGAACCGTTGACAAAAATATAGTATTCGATAAACAATGCAATTAACAAAATACAAAATATAGTTTAAACAATATGATCGAAGATTCGAAGGCCTGTTCCTGTGCGACGTTTCATTACCCAGTCCCGAATGAAAGAGTTGCCGCCCAGAATTGTTTTTAGAAAATATTTGGGTATTGGGCTTACTAACCTAATGGGCTAAATAGTTTAAACAATATGATTTCTTTTAAGTGGGCCTATGTTAATATTTTTTTGGTTATACCCTATTAAATTTTTTTTTACATATATAATATCGGATTTTTTTTTAAAATTACGTGCCCTACGAAATCACATGCCCTGTTCGGTTGTCCTCCCCGCCCTCCTTCAAGGCCGGCTCTGCAAAATCTCTACACTTTTTTTATATAATCACACAATGTTTCCCAACAACCAAAACCCGTTGGATCCGACCAATCCGTTTTGGCAAAGTGCGCCAAACAACGAGCAAGAAGACCGTTATCAAGAAGACCCGCGTACGGGTGAGCTTGGATATCATCTGATGCCACCTAGCACCCCAACTTCTGCTCATCCGACCACTCCACCGATTCCCGGTTTTACGGATATTATTCCCAACCTCCATTTTTTCCTCAAAAATGAGAAGTCATCGAAAGAAGGATGAGACCGAAAAATGTGCTACTAAGAAGATCGAATTTTGGTCGCCTAAGGAAGAAATTATGTTTTTAATGACTTTGTAATGTTTTTCTTTTTTTAATGAAATTATGTTTTTTTTTTAATTTTCTAGTTATTAAAATTCTCCTATATTCTCCTATATATTAAAAAGAGAATGAAAGGAACAGTAATACAATATTATATACTGTTTTTTTATATAGTTTTATTATTTTAATATTATAATTATAATAATTGTTATCTTCTTTACTTTTTAGAGTTAATTACATAGTTAGTCCCTGTGGTTTGCCCACAGTAACATACTTAGGTACTAATAGTTTAAAATCACATTCTAGGGTATTAACTTTTCATTTTGTAACGTTTGGAGGTATTAACGTTATTTGTAGGTTTAAAATCACGTTCTTTTAGTACCTAAGTATGTGATTTTATGCAAACCACAGGGACTAACTATGTTAATAACCTAGAAGTTAATACCTCCAAACGTTACAAAATGAAAAGTTAATACCCTAGAAGGTGATTTTAAACTATTAGTACCTAAGTATGTTATTTTGTGCAAACCACAGGGACTAACTATGTAATTAACTGTACTTTTTAAGTTTGATAAGCTTGGTATTAAAAAGAGAATGAAAGGAACACTAACTAATATTATAATATAATACAATATTATATACTGTTTTTTTATATAGTTTTATTATTTTAATATTAAAATTATAATAATTGTTATCTTCTTTACTTTTTAAGTTTGATAAGCTTGATATTAACCGGTACTTGTATTGAGAATGCCGGTTCGTTATCGGTACATGAAGGTAAAAACCAGCACCAGCGTGGTACATAAAACGCCAAAGCCGGTACCGGATTGAGTTTGATAATCTTTTTGTTCGAGAAATTTGGTACTGCTACCCAGTACCATTTGCACATCCCTGATCACGGGTACCGTACGAACAACAACGGTATCGTACAACTTTTTTTTATTTATTTTCAGGGGTAGTGATGAGCTTGGTGCCAACTAATACCGAATCGGTATTGGTACAGAAAATACTGGTTACGGTATCGGTATATGAAGGTAAAACACGGTAGCGAACCGATACCAGGAACGCCAAACGTCAGTACCGAACTGGTACTTAGGATCTTTCGGTTCAGGAAATTCGGTACCGGTATCCGTTACTATTTGCTCATCTCTGACTACGGGTTTCTACCGAACAACATCACTACCATACAACTTTTTTAGTTGATTTTTTTCCGGTTATTTTTAGTGTTTTTTTCTACATTTTTTCTTGTCAGTGAAGGAAATGCGTGATAAAGCCCCCTGGCTGACGTGGAGTTGACTTGGCGTGATAAAGCCCTTAGGGGCTTTATCCCACACCCTCCAGCCTAAGGATCATGATATTCACACACTCACTTCTTATTTCCACACCCCTAAAGCGCCCCGCTTTGGTCAAAGCGGGGCGTTTAGGGTTGCTTTTCAGACAAAAGGTGATATGACTGTGGTATGAGGTCCTGTTCTGTACCCCAAAGCGCCCCGCTTTGGCCAAAGCGGGGCGTTTAGGGTTCTTTCTGCGGACAAAGGGTGATGAGACACTTACCGTTTAGGTACGAAAAGTGGTAGGGCTGTAAACGAATCGAACGAACATGAACAAGACCTTGTCCGTGTTCGTTAAGGATATAATGTGTTCACTAACGGTTCATGAACACTTACCGAACGACATTTTTTGTTTGTGTTCGTTCATTAAGGGAAGAAACGTGTTCACGAATGGTTTGCGAACACAAACAAACAAAGATAAAAGGGGTGACTAGGGTGGCTAGACCATGAAGTCGTAATCGTTAAACGAAAGTTGATAGTGTTTTTTGGTGTGAATAATGAGAAGGAAAATGTAACACTGCATAAATAAGGTGTAGATAGAGTTTCTTGTTTTATTTGTTTAGGTAAGGAGATAAATAATAATTAAAAATGTAAAATGTTAAGATAAAATAGATAAATGCTAAAATAAATCTTCAATGAACAACATGAAAGAATGTTCACGACGAACACAATTGAACGAATGAGACATATGTTCGTGTTCGTTCATTTAACTAACCGAACAGAATTTCTTATTCATGTTTGTTCATTAACCAAACGAACGAACGTAAACGAACTTCCCGTCAAACAGTTCACGAACTGTTTGGTGAACATTTAGTTCGTTTACTGCCCTAAAAAGCGGTGCACTTTTGCTTTTAGCTCTTCGCGCCTCAGTTTTACACCTTGTCGGCTTTGTGCTAAAAAATAGTGAATATTTATCCATGAGAATCTAGGTATTGAATTGGTGCTAAAAAAACAGACTTCATGATTAAATGTCGGACATGTTGTTCAATACTATTTAATCGCAAATCAAAACTATCAAACAAAACAATTACTTATTCAAAGTGAAGATCAACTTAACCTATCAATCCAAAACTTTTCACGCATAAAAATCAATCAAATTAACATCGTATCAACGTTAATCAATTAATCTACAACAGTAAATAACTAAACACATTCAAACTTAGCATACAAAGTAAAATACACGACGGATGTTCTCGCTGGAAATTTAGAGAATGCGTGACTTTTTTGAAAAAAAAAATGTTTATTGGAAAATATGAACATACTTTGTGATGTGCTTTAGAGCCCAGATACCAAATGTTTTAGTAGGCCTTGAGGGTTGGTCCAAATCTTCAATGGTCTCATACTCTCATCTATGGAGGTGAAAAGAAAACCGGTTCCGATTCTTATAAGAACCGGTTCGGTTCCAACCCTATCCGCTCGTTCGTCATGGGTTATTGTAGTTTGATACGAGAACCGGACCGGTTTTATAACCGAATGATAAATTGGTTCTCAACACATGGTATGAAACTAGGTAACGAAAAATAAAATAAAATCTATCCATTAAATTATCTTTTATAGCCGTCTTTTTAGTTCTTTTACTATTTTGTCTCAGAAAACTTCAAAAATCTCCACCGCTGCCGACTCTCATGTTTTTTCTAGCTTAGTATGTGCCACCGTTCGCAAGTTCCGAATAAGGTACACCACTTGGGGTGTCCCAGTGGCCACCAGCACCCGTTACAAACTGGTGTGGGCAGGTTCGAGCCCTGGTTCAACCAAAATGCACACCCAATAGAGTATTAACCGCCAGGCAGCGTTGCTGGGTCGCTAGCTTGGGAAGGGGGATCCCTTCCGCGGTCAGGGGTACCGTGCATCTACCCTAATTAGTAGTACAAAATTATTTCGTGGTTTAAAGGTGAACTCTGGTACAATATGGATATTATGGTTGGGTTTGCAAACCAGGTTTTTGGGTGGGTTGAATGAAGAAGTTATAGAGCTTGTGACGGTGGTAGAGTGGTGGTGGCAACAGGTTGGGGTTAGGTATAGTGGCTGATGATGGTGGTGGTTGTGGAGGAGGTAGAGGTGGGGATGGTGTCACATAAGCAACCACGTCAGCAAATAACTAAGCTTTTATCTACATTAGAAAAAACTAACTGAGCTAGACCCTAGTTAGAAAAGGCTCAGTGGAGGATAACAGTTTAAAAGTAGGGACCGTCCTAGGAAATTTTTAAGTTGGGATTAATGTCGTCCAACGGGTCAAACTTAGAATTATTAAAATCTAATTTCCCTTATTTAAATTAATAAATATTTATTTACCGGTTTTATATTTGAGATAAAATCATTTATATAGTGATATAGTATGTTTGAAAACATTAAAATTAAAAAATATATATATTATATAAGATTATATAATGTGTTGAAAATAAATATACAATGTGAATGCCAATAATAATATTTATTTAGTGTATCAATGAAAGTGTAAAATACAATGTTCTTTAACGTACGAGCAAACGACATAAAATAATGCACGTTCTAAAACTCAAAACCCTATCACGCATGTTGAAAACCATAATCACATATGTTGAAAAACAAATAATCACGAATGTTGAAAAATATAACCATACGTAATTAGGGTTTTGAGTTTTATAATCTGAGTAATTTCATACCGTACGTTTGTACATTAAGGAATTGTACATTAACCTACCCTAGTGTATTATTTAATTTTCTTGTATGAGTTGAAAAAGGGATTGTTAAATTTCAATCAAACCCGAGTTGTTGACATTGGTGGATTCGACTAGCATCACCTTGAGACCACTCTTAGAAAGATGCATATTTTTCTTAGGGCTGTCCAAAAAGCTCGCAGCTCGCTCGGATTTAGCTCGAAAAAAGCTCGCTTGAGATGGCTCGGTTTGAAAGTGAGCCGAGCTAGCTCGGCTCGGTTAGAAAGTGAGCCAGCTCGGCTCGTAACGAATCGAGTTGGCTCGGTTTGGCTCGCTTGGTAGCTCAGCTCGGCTTAGTTCGGATTATTTTCTTCATAATATATTTATTTTTATATACATTATAATATATTACAAAAAAAAACTTATTATTTATATATATTTAGGTTTGTAATTTGATATCCATGGCATATTTGAATCTTAATTACCTTACTAATGAACTAATATTGTATTTCATTGAAATTGTAAAACTTATTTTTCGTTGTTAAACATGATTTTAACTTGTAATGTATTAGGATAAACTTATTTTGAATATGTTTTTTTTAAGTATTGAATAATATTTTAGGCTACTGAATTTGAGAGTTATATATTATATTTTTTTATAAAATCGAGCCAAACCAAGCCGAGCCGAGCCAGCTCGGTTTAAAACCAAGCCGAGCCCGAGCTTAGATTTTCAGCTCGGTTTCAAATTCGAGCCGAGCCGAGCCAGCTCGGTTTATAATCGAGCCGAGCCAGAGCTTACCCTGGCTCGGCTCATGAACAGCCCTAATTTTTTTCTTCATCACTTACAACAACACATATTTATACGTTTAAAAGTTTGATTTCGATAAACAGTCTATGATTGTTCTTGTTTTCATGTTATTTACATGGTGACCATTAGTGTCGTCTCAAAATATTGTACGCCTAAAGCGTATAGAAAAATTGAGGTCATTAAAATAAAAGAAAAAAATTGTTTTTGATCTTATTATTCATATATCATCTGTGTGAGTTTTTAAGAGAGGAAGAAAAAGGGTGAAGAACTGAGGAAGTGGTGGTGCTTTTAAGATAATTAAAAATCCATTCTGACCTATGTTAAAATTTAGATGGGTATTTTAAAACTCATTCTAACTCATCTTGACTAAATCCCTAGCCCATTCTAACTTATTTCTTTTTTTAAAGAGGCCCAAAATAACCCAAAATATTATAGTTGGGTTTTTGTTGCCACCTCTTCATCTCTGTGTATACATAATTATAGATCATAAATTTCAATTTCAATAATCTTAAATCCAAGATCAACTACATATAATATGTCTTTTTTAGAATTTGAGGCCCTATGGAAGTGGTGGCCCAAAGCGCTTGCTTTATTTCACTCTTCTTTGAGCCGGTCCTCGTAACCATGGTAAGAAATTGTAAAACAAGGTATGCATGTTCTTGACTTCTGGTACAAATTGATTTTAAAAAGCGAACATAAAAATCACATAAAGTTTCACTTTTAGACTGAAGTGATAAAAGTGACAAACATCATGAACGATTTTGGCATTTTACTTAACCAAAAAAACATGACGATTGAACAAAGAATTGAAGCTATATGCGTGATCAACCAGAAGCTATATCAGTGTAATTTACTCTTTTTATAACATTTAACGTGATAATATTTGAAGTCTGATAATTGTGATGTCTCATGAATTACCGGTGAATAATAAATTTGTATATAAAATTAATTAGAAAATCTAGTAGCTTGCATGAAACGGTACTTTACTTCTATGTTGACACCTTGGATTCTTGGAATATAAATAATCCGTCAAAAACATAAAATAGCTTTAAAAGGCTTTAACTTTATGCCCAAAATATTTTGAAACCTGATCAGTCAATAAACCAGCCGCTTGATCAGATAGCCGTTGGACAGATTTTACTTACCAAAAATAATCAGTCTAATAATTAAAAATATATAAAATTTACATGTTTCCTAGCAGAAATAACTTATATGTTTTGAATGACAACTTACTTATACACACGTCAAATTTATTTCTTAGGTCTAGAGTGAAACACAAAGCCTTTTTTTTTTTTTTTTTTTTTTAAAAAACCTTTCATTTTGAACGGTAAAATATATTTTATTTATCACCAAATTATATATACAATGTTTGTGTAAGCAAGACACTAAACCAAAAAGTCATCATATATAGACATCCATAATTTTTCCTAAACTTTCTTACATTAAAACGCCTACTCATTTATATTAAAGGTCACCTAATTTTGCCACTTCAAATTCGCTTGTTTCGCCCAAACATTGGTTTGACGTCCTGTTTGGTTCTAAAAAATTGATTTCGCCCAAAGAAAAGTTGTAAAATGTAAAAAAAAAAGACCATTCAACACCAAGATACCCATTTGGTACTATAGGTCATGCAAAATGTGAAATGTACACACTTGGTAGTCAAGTTGGTACTACATGCATATCATAAATATGGTAGAGGAACTCTGACCAGGTCAAAGTTTGAAACCTTTTTGTAGCCCAAAGAGAAGTAAGCATTCTTCTTCTTTTTCACAGGGGTGCCCCCACACTTTCCTCACTTTTACTTCTCAAGTACCAAAATATTTCATTTGCCTTTCAGAGATTACTTTTAACATAATTATTATATGCTTTCCAAATATTCAAAATATAAATACCATCTGTTACAAATTTATATTTATCCGGTTATACAATATAGGGGGAGGTTCATTTGAGAAGAAAATTAAATTGAGAAGAAAAAGAAAAAGGGTACAATTGTAAAATATTAAATAGTTTTTCTCTCATCTCATTTATTATTATTTTTGACTAATTAATTAGTCATAAAGACTATCATCCTCCACACTAAAATTTTTGCCTAGACACATCAAAATTTATCCTACACGTTTTTTAAATTTATCCTACACATACTGAAATTTATCCTACACAACTCGTAATTCATCCTACACACCTCATAATTTATCCTACACTTTAAAATTTTTTTTCTTATTTGAAAAGATATATTTTTTTTTGAAAATAAGTTACAAATTTAATTTAGTTAGCTATTAAAAAGGAAGACTAACAATTAATGATCTATCTAATTTTACCAATATACCCTTACACCCATATTAAATATAAAAATTAAATGAAGTAAAATGAAGCATTCTTATTGGTTGAAGTTTGTTTTTTTTTTATTCTTACAAAAAATTTCTTCTCATTTGAACCCTCCACATACAACATATTCTATTATTCTTATTAATATAGAGTAAATTACGTTTTTGGCCCCTGTGGTTATATCACTTTTACTATATTAGCCCAAAATAAGAATTTTTAACATATATGCCCCCATGGTCTCTATAACTAACCATTTTGGCCCCTAAGTCTAACCATTTGGCCCCCATGGTATCTATAACGAACCATTTTGGCCCCCATGGTCTCTAGACTTAGGGGCCAAAATGGTTAGTTATAGAGACCATGGGAGCAGATATGTTAAAAATTCTTATTTTAGGCGAATATAGTAAAAGTGATATAACCACAGGGGCCAAAAACGTAATTTACTCTATTAATATACCATTGTTGGGATTGAACCCTATCAGAGGAACAGATAATTAAAGCCAAAACTGGATCAGAGCAGTGGATCCAGAATAAGCAGACGATTACAGTTGGTTCATACAAATCTCTCCCCTTGAAAGTGGTTTCATATCTGCTGACCTCCTATCTGCTGATCTTACTAAGTGCTGACCTACAACTGCTGTCTTGCATTTACTGCCCAATGTCAAAGACTGATGGAAGAACAAAGCTCTGCTGACTCAATCTACTGCCTTGAGTCAAGTACTGTTGATCCGGACAAGCACTGTTGGGTTCACAGCAGTGGAAGGATGCAGCAGCTGTTTAAGTGTCTTTTATGTAAAGAAATGTAATAGCAGTAGTTAGTACATCAGTGTTTGTATAGATCAGAGGTTAGAGTTTGTTAGGAGGTTAGATGTCACTTTCATGGTGACGTCAGCTAAGATGCTCAGTGGTTTGCAAGTGCCTATAAATAGTTCAGTACTTTGTACTGTTCTATCAGCTCTTTTGCAACATCGTCTTCTTTGCACGAACAAACTACTGAGCTCTGGCTGAGGGGGAGTTTGCATTCATTCATCAATCATTGTAATCGTTGTTGAAACAAATTCAATCTTTCGATTCTTTGTGTAAAGATGTTTGATTAAAGTATTACTCTCATTTGATTGTATGCAAAGTTTGTTTTCATCTTAATTCCGCTGCACAACTCTTTCATTTTCCATCTTAATTTCAAACGAAAATACAATCAGAAACAAACTCAGATCCAACAATTGGTATCAGAGCTTGGACAGTCAAATTTGATTTAACAATCATTTTGACGTAAATAGTTCAGCTCATAACAGTTGATACTGATCGTTTGTTCGTCCGTTGAAAAACAGAGCAAGGATTAATCACCATTAAAGTTGATTTCTCAGTGTCTGTAAAACAACAAGAATGACGTCACAATCTCAGGATGATAAAAACAACATCGGCTCACTTTTTAAACCACCTATGCTAAAAAGAAATGAGTACAACATCTGGCAGAGGAGGATGGGTCACATCCTCGCTCAACAAAGCACAGGTTGTTGGAGGTCTGTCATTTATGGTCCCCATGTTCCTTCAGTGCCAAGCGCTGAAGATGCTAAAAAGTTCGTTCCAAAACCAGTTGAAAATTATACCGAAACCGACTTTCAAAAGATCGAACTAGATGCTAAAGCTTTTAGCATCATAGCATCAGCGCTGCCCAATGAGATATATGCTGGACTGTTACACTGTAACAGTGCCAAAGAATTATGGGACGCACTTAAGGAACAGTTTGGGGGGACTGAAGAAGTCATAGAAAACAACAGGGAAACAGTATGAAACATTTTGCTACGTTAAAGGTGAATCACTAACGCAACAATTTGAGCGTTTCAGTTGTCTCATCAGTGAACTGAGGCTTGTTAACACCACTTTTACAAACTCAACTCAAAATAGCAGGTTCCTCAGGTCACTGCCAGAAAAATGGGACACCATAGCTTTTGTCACTCGAAACTCACCTGAATTCAAGGATCTGACCTTGACCCAACTCCACGGTCGACTCCTGACCTACGAAAGGGAGTTGAACCAGAAAAGGAGGTTACAAGAGTCAGGAAAAGTTACCGATGATTACACTTTCGGTAATACTCCTCTTCTGGGTCAAGAAGAATCTGGGAGCAGTGGTAAGGATCAGGGTTATGATCACTTCATTGACATAACTGCTGGTGCAAATTTCAACAACCCTGATCCTCACTCTGCAAGTTATGCATTCACTGCAAACGAAAACCAGATGTCAGATAATCTAAGCTTTGAACTCAATGATTTACAACATTTCGATCCCACTGACTTAGAGGAAATGGACATCCTGCACCAACTGGCCTTGCTAAGTGTTAGAACTAGCAAATTTTACAAAAGAACAGGGCGAAAATTCCCAGGGTTGCATGGGAATCTAAGGGTTGGGTTGGATAAATCGAAAATCAAGTGCTACAAGTGTAATAGGTTGGGACATTTCGCTAGGGAATGTAGGAGTCAAACTACTGGTCCCATAATTACTCATCCTAGCTCAAATCCTAGACCTCAAAACCAAAGCACTGTGCACTATGCCCAGTATACCCCAGCAGCTCAAGTGAACACTGCTCACTATGCTGCTGCCCCTGTGCCAGTACACTATGTCCAAACTACTGTTCCACAAATCCAATATGTTCAAACCCTGCTCCCCAGGTACAAGTGCAACCGGTTGCACCTCAAACCACTGCTCCAGCAGCAGCACAACCAGATCAACAAAGTTTTTTCACTCAAGGGTTTGTTGACTGGAGCAGTATGCCTGAAGATCTTAGTGATGAAAATTTTGCACTCTATGCTTCTAATGATTCTTCACATGATGAGTTTTGTTTGATGGCATTAGAGTCAATACAGGAAGGGGTTGAAACTGAGGAGGAACAGCAGAGCTTTGAAACAGTGGAAGAGGTGACTGAAGCAGTGGTTACTGCTGTGGCTGGTGAACTACTGTTGGGAGAAAGTTCAGGTACCCTGATTGAACCATTGACAGACCCATGGTCCATAGAGGACAAAGAAGAAGAGAAAGAAGAAAAGGCTGGTGAAAAGAAGGTGAAAGCTGATGATGAAGAAGATCATAAATGTGATTGTGCAATGATGGCAGCTGCCAAGGTATCTCCTCAAGTTCTTGAAAAACTGTGTTCTGACAATTGCATAATTGCTTTTGCTAACATCAAAGAGGTGAATGAAAACCTTCGGGATAAAATCTTGACTGATGAGGTTAAATTTGAAAAGTCTTTAAAAGAACTTAAAAACAAATTGACTGAAAAGGAAAAAGAGATCACCTTAAAAGCAAAGCATAACCAAAACCCAACTTCAAACTATGGTAGAGAAATACCAAGTTTGCAAAAAGGAGTTGGAATCCACCCAGGTTACCTGTGAAAGATGGGTAGAATCCTGCAGAGGATGTGAGGTGATGCTTGCTAAACAGATTGAAAGTAATGTGAAATTTGGGGTTGGGTATAGAAAATATGATGATGAATGCATTACTTGTGAAAAATCTGTTCAAAACACTGTTGAAAACACTGATGTAACCACTGAGTTCATCCCCACAAACAAGAATGGCCAAGAAGTGAAAATCACTGACAAACTTGGTAACAAAATCACACTTGGCAGAACAAGGAGTTCCTCTACTTTTGAAGAACTTGAAAAATATCAGTTTAAACCCACTTGGTCTGACGAGTGTGATATTCTTGAAAATTTCAAGCCAATGGACTTTACATCAACTGATGGTGTTAAAGCTCCAAAAGCTAAAGTCATACCTCTCAAGGACATCCCAGCAGTGGTTAAAACCTCTGCTGCAAAGGAGTCTGAAAAGAGAAAGAAGAAAGAAAAAATTGATAACTTGTTTTGTGAGTTCTGTGAGAAAAGGAATCATCTAACAAAAGACTGTTTCCATTTGAAAGCTTATGATTTAAACAGAACAAGTGTCATTGTTTCAGCAGAAAGTTGCATTGTTTGTGGTAAAACAAACCACAAAACTCAAGCATGTGTGTATCTCAAAAACTTTGATGTGAAAAAGAATGAGTACATGGCTAAAACATCCTTGAGTCCATCATCATCATCTGTCAAGTTCACCAAGAAACAACCACTGTTTGTGCCAGTTCAAACAGCTGAACCAAACATCTGTCAAAAGAGATGTTCAGGTTACTGATGCACCCCCTGCTAATCAATTCAGAAAAGGCAAGGAAAAACAGTCTTACCAAAGGATTCCACACGTTTATGAGGCCTACAAAAAGCCCTCTAAACCCAAAGTGAACAGGCATCATTTTGGTTACCAGCAGGTGATTGGTCAGGACCCACAACAGTGGTTAGAGAAACACTGTCCTAAAGCAGTCCAAACCCCTGACCTAACCACTGTCCATCACTCTGCATCCATCCCAGACACTGTTGAGACCCCATCCAAAGCCTTGTTGGCTTTGGAGACCTTAATGAACTAATCCTTTTACTACATGTGCAGGGAGCTTCTGCATGCTTTGATAGTCTTTGGTATGTAGATAGTGGAGGCTCCAGGCACATGACAGGATGTAAAGCCCTCCTCAAAGACTTTAAAATCCATGGAGGGGGTGATATATCCTTTGGGAATAATAGTAAGGGGAAAGTTCTGGGGTCTGGTACAGTGCAGTCTGGAAAAGTAAAATTTGAAAATGTCAATCTAATAGACAATCTAAAATTCAACCTTCTGAGTGTGTCCCAAATGAGTGACAAGGGATTTGGGTCATTCTTCACAAAAGACTGTTGTAGGATTGTTGGACCAGAAATGGTCAAAAAGATTGAAGCAATAATCAAAACTGGTCAAACTAAACTTGTTGCTCAAAGAAGTGGCAATGTTTATGTTGTTGACATGTCAAAAGAGTGTCCCAGAGCTGATGCCTGTCTGTTCTCAGCTGCCTCTAACAAAGAGACAGAACTTTGGCACAGAAGACTGGGGCACACAAATCTTAAGACAATCACAGAAATTTCAAAAAATGGGTTGGTGAGAGGCCTACCACAAAAATTGTTTTCATGTCCTGAACATTGCATTTCCTGTTTAAAAGGAAAACAGCATAAAAGTTCTTACAAGTCCATTGAAGAGTCCAAAACAACCCAGTGTTTGCAGATGCTACACATGGATTTGTTTGGCCCAGTTCAAGTCATGAGCCTTAAAAAGAAAAGATATTGTTTGGTTATAGTTGATGACTTTTCTAGGTTCACATGGACTTTCTTTTTACACTCAAAAGATGAGACTGCAGGCATTTTGCAAGACTTTGTTACACAGGTTGAAAAGCAATTTGACCTTCCAGTGAAAAGCTTTAGGAGTGACAATGGCACAGAATTTAAAAATAAGGAGTTGGATGCCTTCTGTGTGAAGAAAGGGATTGTAAGGCAGTACAGCTGTGACAACCCGGACAAAACCAGGTATCCGTACAACTTAATTAATGATTAATTATTACTTGATTACTGTGCTTGATTGAACTAGCTGATAAACTGCTACCTGCATACTGATACATGCACTTACTTGCATCATACTTTAATTGCTGTCACTACATTGATTACATACTGAACCCTAGTGACAAACATGATGCACAAAAAGCACAGTAGCACTAAACGGATACACAGTGAACATGCTGATATAACCAGCATCAGGCAAATACTGCCTCAAGGCCTGTTAAGAGCCTCATATATTTTGACTACACTGGTAGTGAGTGTAGGATATAAGGGTTATGGTACCGCGTCTCTAGGGATAAGATACACTGATTCGGATGTGCCAAGAACGTACTTTAAGTACCAAACACAGCACTTTAACAATTTAACCGGCTTCTAGCTGACTAGTAAAGTGCCAGAAAATGAGAAAATATCACTAGACACTTTCTAAAGTGTCGGGAAAACAAATTGTGCCACTAAAAATGTAATAACGACACTTTAAAGTCTTTTGTAACACTTTAACGGATTACTATCCAACCGAACACCCGGACTTTACCCGGAACATGAAAACTTTACTATTTTTATTATTACTCTTTTTCTGAGCCAGTTAGGGTCTCTGATTACCCTAACACCCGTCATAACACGCTGCTTATAACTAACGGAGTTTAAAACCTAAACTAACTTACTTAACATAAACTAACTCCTAACCATCTACTTAAAATCAAACTAGATACCCCCCCCCCCTTGCTCTCGTAACCGGCCCCTCAACCTAGGGGGCACCAATTTGTACTTGGTGATTTGGGAGATCTTGCCATGTCTAAAATCCACACTACATATGATCCATTGGACATTAACACTAAATCTTCCTATATATACCCACATAATCTAGAGATAATCACACCACTTATCACAACACAAAACCAACTCTCTCTCTCTTTCTTTGGGGCTCTCGGCCGCACCTCACACACCCACCATCATAATTTTCGGCCCTTGTTCACTACATTCCAAGATTATACAAACATCACAAGTCGCATATTAGGAGCTTTGGTGCAAGCGGAACGCGAAGGACCACTCTCGTTGGCTTTTATCCACGCGGTTTTCGTCACAACTCTTCCCTAGCCTTGAGCTAGAGGTATAACCTTTAAAACTTGTTCTTACACATATCTAAAGTGGTTAAAAGAACTTTCGTCGGTTAAATATTGTAAACACGCGTTTTGAATCTTTAAAGTCTAGTAAAATCACAAAAATGGTGGTTAATAGCATATAACTTGTGTAAAAGTCGTAGGACTTGAAATTTGTGCTTATTGTGACCCGATCTATAATGTGGTAGCTCAAAACTTCGTTTAACCCGACTTTGTAAAATCACGTATCATCACATAAGCTTGTTTTTTATAGATACAAGGGTTAAAGGTGAAACACTACCACATTTTAGAAACATGAACTTGTGTGAAATATTATACTTGTGTAAAAGTGATTTAACCGGTAAAATGGTGTTTAAAACTAGCGGATCTACGTATCCGCAAGTGGTATTTTTGAAAGACCACACTTTAAAGAAATCATGTTTTTCTAAAAGATGGATCTTGCACTAATAAATATGATTTTATAAACCACAAGTGGGTAGACACTCGTGAAATGGAAAGATCCGACAAAGAAGTATATTTGTCACTTGTTACTAGAAGTTGTAAAGACGGTTTTCTCTAAACACGAGGTTTTTACAAGATTAAAGCTACTTTATATAAAGATCTACGTATATAGATGGGATTTATAATATAGATTCGGAAAAACTACAAGTTCATGCGATTATGCAAATATACATACTTGTTGACTAGTTTGATGTGTCGGAAATTGTTTGATTGAATAAAGAAGTTGATTGAGTTGATTTATTAAAAGAAAATGATACGCTTGAAAGCGTGGCCACCTCCAGTTACAGAGGAAACTCTGGCGAAATTTTCTAAAAACCTAACACTTAGACTTTTTACACAACAAGTGTTAGAACTATTTTTGGGCATACTTTTGAAACATAAATTTCGCCAGTACTATATTTTACTAAATATTCGGAGGTGGGATTTTCACAAAGATTAACGTGATAAATATATTTGTCACAACACTGTTTATGATTATTTTGTGAAATACATAAATATTATTTTAGAGTGAAAATAATATTTACAAGCGTTAATGATTCCAAAACTTTGCGAACGCTTACACAAACATATAAGTTACAACGGTAATTACATTACCACACGATTGATAAAACGTAACTTACGCACATGTATTGTATCCCCCATCCTTGGGAAGAAGAATAACTACCAAGTGTATACGGAACATAAACACGAAATAGTTGTCTAACTATTTCCCAAAGACATAAACTGTAAAGCTAAAGCACGGCCGTCCGACTAATAGAATTAGCACTTGTAGGTCGTTGCACAGCTTACTATATCGGAGACGCTTGATTGAGATACGCATTCACTGTGAGTTCATGTCCCCCTTTTCTCTAACTGTTTTCAGTTTTCTTAACTGCGGGGGTGAAATACATGTTACTTTGTTTACAAGTACTTTATACACGGTATGAATTACGTAAGGAGGTTTAGATCATGTGAATGGGTAGTTAGAACACCGAGGGACTCGAGCGGTAGATCTATTTGGGTGTAGCGAGCCCAGCTTCAGGCCAAACGGACCTCTCGGAGGCTAACCACAACGGACCTGGAGTGACTTGGTTGCCCAACGCAAAAATCAGCTAGGGTTGTGTCTACTTACTTGCATTTCACAACATGCTAATGGCCTTGCAAACCATTGGTGATCACAAGTCCTCTTACACTGCTACATACCAGGAAACTTTTATACTTACAAGTGTTTTACTTACTCACTTGCACATGAACTCGCTCAACATTATTGTTGATTTTTCAACTCACATGTATTTCAGGAAATTAACGGATTCTGGCACGGTATGAACGTTTTCCGCTGCAATCTTCATGAAGTCATCAAGGATTAGGGGTTGTGTTCTCTTACCTGGACAAGACACAATCCTTAACCCTCATTTATGTTTTGTTATCAGATGTAATGTTACTGAACATGGATTATGGTCGTAGGTTTAAAACAATGGTATTGTATGTTATTTTCAAACTTAATTGATGACTTGCATGGTTTTTAAATTCATATAGCTTGTTATGATTAAGCTATGGTATTAAGAAGTCACACCAAAATATACCACGCTTCCGCAAAAGCCAGGGTGTGACAGCTTGGTATCAGAGCTCTGATCATAGCGAACTAGGATTCTGTCTCGAGTCTAGACTATGATCACTAGGGCTCTCACGAAAACATTTTTCTGCATACCACTTAAGTCCAGATCCACACTTTTTACAAACAAATGTTGAGCACATTTTATTAATTATAAGTTCAGCTTGGAGGGCTGAGGATCGGTCTGGAGGATCGAAGTGATCAAGGTAGTTGAGCACGTTGGTTTGTTATAGGATCGATCTGGAGGATCGAGGTTTGGTTTAAGTGAAGGATAGAGCAGTCTTGTAGACTGAATGAAATTGGCTAGTAAAGCTAGGAAAAGTATGCGATACCTTACTTGGTGACTTATGTGATTAACTGATTATATGATTGATTATTATACGTATATGTGTTTGTGTTACAAACATTATGCTTTCATCAAGTACTAGAAGGATGGGCACTACGAACCCCATGACCATAGTATCAGACGACATAGTTCAACAAAGCACGAGGTGTACATTTCTGATACTACCGGCACAGACAATGACGACTTTCAGCTCTTTGTGCACTGCCTGAAGTCGTAGCAGAGCCTACTGATGGCCATCTTGTTGGGAATTTGCCACTGGCGGTGATCCCTGCTCCTGTGCCCCTTGCCGCTTATCTCGTTGTTGATATGCCTCCGACATTGCCTCTAAGGACGATGCCGAACTATTAAGAGGAGGACCCACTTGAGGGCAAGGCCCTCTCGCTGCTAGCATTAGACTACTGCATGCGGACGCTCCTGCAGGGGAAACACATTCCCCTATCCCAGACTCATTTGAGTCTCTGACATCCGCGTCTTCGCACATACAGGGAATGCAGCACCACTTACACGACGCCGACCCTGATATGGCATCATCAGCTGCACCGGATCCCACACACAGCTTTGAGTTTGATCGCGATTATGAGGACAATCCTGTTTTTCCGCCTGGTATTGATCCAGACCATGACATTGAGTTCATGCACTTAGACCAGCCCTTGGGGGATCCTGTAACCCCTGTGATTGTTGATCCAGCTGATTCTGAGATGGAGTTTTTGATTCGGAGCTAGCCGTGGCCCCTGAGCCAGGCGTTGCTCCTGACCCCGCATTGGAGTAGGACCCTGTTCATACCGATGCACCGGCTGTTGCTTCTTGATTGATCATCTGCTTGGATGAGAGAAAATTTGGGGTAACTGTGCAAGACAATTTATTATTACGGGGGCCCACGTAATAACGATTTGTAGTGCACAGGAATCCTGGTGGACTCTGCAGGTCAAGCTAATGATAACCAATAACTTAAACACAAATGACCTAGGCGATGTAGCCTCGAGTTCATTCTATTACAAGCAACAAGCCAAGTTGACAAGCCTATGTGAAGGCTCAGGAATTTATTTCCCCACTTATACAGTGAGTATATTTGCGTGTGAAATGGGGTGATTACATGATGGCTTACGTTGCTATATATATACCCCATAGACAATTGAAACATTGTCCAAACCCGCTTCACGCTATTTCGACAAAAGGAAATGTCACCCGGACGTGACACAAGCACCAGTACGTTACTAAGGACAGAAGACGAGCTGCAAGAACGCATCTCGCAGATAAATGCACGACACGAAGACCTCCACTCTAAGTACAACGATGGCATTACTAGAGATAACCCTCCAACTGGCTGCACCTATAAACAATTCCTGAACTGCAAGCCTTTGAACTTTGTCAGAACCGGAGGCACCGTTGCATTTGTTCGTTGGTCCGAAAAGACCAACTCCACTCTAAGAATGAGTAACTGTTCGCCCCAACAGAGTGTTACCTACATCTCAGGGATATTTCTAGATGGCACACTCTCTTAATGGAACCTCCAGGTTCAGACCCTTGGCACAGACGCTACTTATACACTGAGCTGGGACGAGCTCAAGGAAACAATTGAGAAGAAATGTTGTTTTAGGACAGAAAGTCAGAAACTTGACGTGGAGTCCTGAAATTTGAGAAAGGACGAACCAGAGACTCCTGAACATGACCAGCAATCGCACGACTTGTCTAGGGTCGTCCCCTACCAAGTCATTGATATAGTATGATATAGTAGCGTACTGGCGAGCTTTACATTGTGGTCTCAAATTGTGGCAATACAATCACAGTATTCTGATCACATGTGATGTTCAATCAATTGTTATGTCCTATAACATAAGAGGTTATGTGATTGACTTGTTGATAACATGAGATGTCATGTGTTGGTATTGTTGAATGCATACGCTTCACTTGCTATGACCTAACCTATGTGAAACATCTTTTAGAAGATGCCGCCAAGACGCGAAATGCGCATGCCCACCTCTGAGGCAGAACTTAAAGAGACAATTGCTGCAGCTATAGCACAGCACGAGGCCCTACGCTCCGAACCAATCAAAGGTACCTCAGAAAATAACGGTTGTTCCTACTGACACTTCCTCAACTACAAGCCTCCGACGTTCGACGGCACTGGGGGTGCCATAACTTTTGTAAAATGGATTGAAAGTATGGAATCCATCTTTCGAGTGAGTGGCTGTACGCCAGAACAACAGGTCCCATACATTTCTGAGTTGTTTCAAGATGGAGCTCGATTATGGTGGAATCTTCAGGTTCGAATAATGGGCCTAACTGCAGCATACGCGTTAACTTGGGATGAGTTGAAAGGAATGATGCATAAGAAGTATTGCCCCCACACGGAAACCCAGAAGTGGGAAGATGAATTTCGGAGCCTAATGATGGAAGGTCCGAAGGTGTTGGAGTACGTGCAACGACTCCATGATCTGTCACAAATTGTTCCATACCTGGTAAAACCATAACTGAAGAAATTGGAACAATTCATTTGGGAACTGGCGCCACAAGTCTTGAGCTTGATGACAGCATCTACGCCACCAACAACCATTGTTGCAAGTAAGATGGGTTTGGCACTCGTTACGGAAGCGAATAGACTAGAAAAACTTGCAAGCCCTGACAAGAAAACTCAGGTAGAGTCGTCTGGAAAGAACAAAAGGAAGCTTACCGAAGATACCCAAATGAACAACAATGAACAAAGATCTATTCGAGGTTGCTTTGACTACGGGGACAAAGGGCATTTCAAGAAAGATTGCCCTAACAACAAACAGGCCAATGATAAGATTTACTTAGAAACCAAACCAAGATGTGCTGAGTGCAAGTGTCACCGGGATGGTGGATGTCAGAAGCCTTGGTACGGGAGGAAAGGACACAACAAGGAAGGTTGTGGGATGAAGAGTTTCATACAAGGAGAAAACAGTAACAACGCTCTAGGTGGAAATGGGAAAGGAGATGGCCGAATGATAGGATGCTACCATTGTAAGGAAGTTGGACATTTTAAGAGGGAATGCCTGAAGTTGAAACAAGACCGTGAGAGAAAATCCAACATCAGAGCTTGTGAGGCATGCCAGGATCCAGGTGTGATTTCTGGTACGTTCTCTAATAACCAAAACTTTTGCACCTATTTTGTTTGATGCTGGTGCCGGTTATGGCTTCGTGTCATTAGAATTTAAGAATATACTTGGTTTAACCGCCAGTAAGTTAGATAACCCCTACTCGATCGAATTAGCTAATGGAAAGTTAGTTGAAGCCAACGAAGTAATCAGAGGCTGTGTGATAGAACTGG
The DNA here is from genome assembly GCA_030545235.1 of Helianthus tuberosus. NCBI lineage: Eukaryota > Viridiplantae > Streptophyta > Magnoliopsida > Asterales > Asteraceae > Helianthus > Helianthus tuberosus. The sequence goes on along the minus strand of JARYGA010009105.1, from coordinate 33,159 downwards.
GAGAACGTGAGTTTACTTTGGATCTACTACCAGTCGAATTGGGAAGCTTCTACGTGGTGGTAGGAATGGATTGGTTATCCGGAAACAAGGCTGTGATAGTATGTCACGAGAAAGCTGTTCGTATTCCAACTAATGATGGTGAGACAGTTGTGGTTCACGGAGAGAAGCGTGACACACCGCTAAGATTTATCAGCTGCTTGAAAGCAAGGAAGTGTTTACAGAAAGGATGTGTTGCTTTTCTAGCACTCATCGTGGATGAAAAGGCTGCTGAGCCAAGAGTCGAAGACATCCCTGTCGTAAGGGAGTATCCAGAGGTCTTCCCGAAAGACTTGCCTGGACCGCCACCTCAGAGGCAAGTAGAGTTTCACGACGATTCAATTCCAGGCACGGCACCCGTAGTCGATGCATCATAGCAACTTACATTTTCGGAGATGCAAGGACTGACAGAGAAGTGTTAGCAATAGTTAGAGAAGGAAGATAACAGACCAAAATTTCCTTTTAGGGTAACCCCATCTTTTACCCATCAAAAAGAAGGACGATGATTTTCAATAAACATCAACTACCGAGAACTGAATAAGCTAACGATCGAGGATAGAAATCCTCTGCCAAGAATCGACGATCTGTCCGATCAACTTCAAGGTTCAAGCTTCTACTCTAAGATCGATCTTCGATCTAGATACCATCAATTAAGGATACAGGATGAAAGTATCCCGAAAACAGCCTTCCGAACTCGTTATGGACGCTACGAGTTCCTCGTTATGCCATTTGGTTTGACAAACGCACCTGCGGTATTTATGGACTTGATGAATAGAGTTTGCAAGCCATACTTAGACAAGTTCGTGATTGTATTCATCGACGACATCCTGATTTACTCAAAGACGAAGGCTGAACACGAACAACATCTTAGAACCATACTAGAGCTTCTAAGGAAGGAACAACTGTACGCCAAATTCTCCAAGTGCGAGTTTTGGCTACGCGAAGTCCAGTTTCTTGGACATGTGGTTAATGGGGATGGAATTCATGTTGATCCCACAAAGATCGAGGCAATCAAGAATTGGGAGACGCCTACAACGCCAACCGAGATCCGACAATTCTTGGGTTTGGCTGGCTACTATCGAAGGTTCATCGAGGATTTTTCGAAAATCGCTCAACCTTTGACGCTCCTGACCCAGAAGGATAAGACGTTTGATTGGGGAATCAAACAGGACGAAGCGTTTCAGGTATTGAAAGATAAGCTCTGCAACGCGCCAATCTTAGCTCTACCGGAAGGTACCGACGATTTTGTGGTATACTGCGACGCATCGCGTCAGGGATTGGGATGTGTGTTGATGCAACGCCAAAAGGTCATTGCTTACGCATCACGCCAACTGAAAGTGCACGAAAAGAATTATACCACACATGATTTAGAGCTTGGCGCAGTGGTTTTTGCACTAAAGATCTGGAGACACTACCTGTATGGTACAAAATGCACAATCTTCACAGATCACAAGAGCTTGCAACACATATTCAACCAGAAAGAGCTGAATATGAGACAGAGACGATGGGTCGAATTATTGAATGATTACGACTGCGAGATCAAGTATCACCCGGGGAAGGCAAATGTAGTTGCCGATGCCCTAAGTCGTAAAGAAAGAATCAAGCCCATAAGGGTTAGGGCTCTAGAAATGATTGTACGAACCAACCTTCCCTCGCGCATTCGTGCTGCACAAAAGGAAGCTCTCAAGGAGGGAAACCTTGAGGAAGAATATCTCCGTGGAATGGAGAAGCTTTTGGTACCGAACGAGGAAGGAACGTTATGTTTTGAGAAAAGGATTTGGGTTCCTCTGTTTGATGGATTAAGGGAAGTTATTTTCGACGAAGCGCACAAGTCACGGTACTCTATCCACCCTGGATCGGATAAGATGTACCATGATCTTAAAGATTACTATTGGTGGCCTAGGATGAAAGGCGACGTTGCTGTCTACGTGAGCAAATGTTTAACGTGCGCTAAGGTCAAGGCAGAATACCAGAAGCCTTCGGGACTTCTGCAACAACCTGAGATTCCCAAATGGAAATGGGAACAAATCTCAATGAATTTTGTTACAAAACTGCCAAGAACGCCAGGAGGCCATGGTATGATTTGGGTGATTGTTGACCGCCTAACAAAGTCCGCACACTTTCTGCCAATCAAGGAGAAAGACAGTACTAGTAAACTTGCGGAAATTTACTTGAGAGAGATCGTAGCACGTCATGGAATGCCTCTCTCGATCATCTCTGATAGAGACGGAAGGTTTGTGTCAAGAATATGGCAATCCTTCCAAGAATCTTTTGGCTCACAATTGAATCTGAGCACTGCATTCCATCCGCAAACTGACGGCCAGAGCGAGCGAACGATACAAACTTTGGAAGACATGCTGAGGGCATGAGTTATGGATTTGAGCGGTAGCTGGGATAAACACTTACCTTTGGTTGAATTTTCATACAACGACAGCTACCACACCAGTATTGGTGTCGCGCCATTTGAGGCCCTATACGGACGCAAGTGCCGATCACCACTCTGTTGGTCTGACGCCGGTGATAGGCAGCTTGCTGGTCCCAAAATCGTCCAAGAGACGACAGACAAGGTTGCGCTAAGACTTAAACGCATCGAAGCCGCTCGCCACAGACAAAAGGGCCTACGCGGTTCCCAATCGGAAGCTTGTGGACTTCCAAGTCGGAGAAATGGTGTTATTGAAGGTTTCACCCTGGAAAGGGGTAGCACGCTTGGGTAAGCATGGAAAGTTAAATCCGCGCTACATTGGTCCCTTCAGAATTCTGGAAAGAATCGGGACAGTAGCATACAAGTTGGACCTACCTACTGAACTGAATGGCGTTCACGATACATTTCATGTATCCAATTTAAAGAAAAGTCCAACTCAAATTGACATTGCCATTCCTATCGACGAGATTCATATTGATGACACGCTCCACTTTGTTGAAGAACCTGTTGAGGTCACGGATTGGAAAGTTAACAAGACCCGCCGGAGCAGTGTCAAACTCGTCAAAGTTCGTTGGAATGCCAGACATGGTCCTGAATTCACATGGGAACGTGAGGACCGGATGAAAGAGAAATACCCCCACTTATTTCCTAAGAACCCTGCTTCTACAAGCAGAACTTAAATTTCGGGACGAAATTTATTTAACGGGGGGAGAATGTGACAACCCGCACAAAACCAGGTATCCGTACAACTTAATTAATGATTAATTATTACTTGATTACTGTGCTTGATTGAACTAGCTGATAAACTGCTACCTGCATACTGATACATGCACTTACTTGCATCATACTTTAATTGCTGTCACTACATTGATTACATACTGAACCCTAGTGACAAACATGATGCACAAAAAGCACAGTAGCACTAAACGGATACACAGTGAACATGCTGATATAACCAGCATCAGGCAAATACTGCCTCAAGGCCTGTTAAGAGCCTCATATATTTTGACTACACTGGTAGTGAGTGTAGGATATAAGGGTTATGGTACCGCGTCTCTAGGGATAAGATACACTGATTCGGATGTGCCAAGAACGTACTTTAAGTACCAAACACAGCACTTTAACAATTTAACCGGCTTCTAGCTGACTAGTAAAGTGCCAGAAAATGAGAAAATATCACTAGACACTTTCTAAAGTGTCGGGAAAACAAATTGTGCCACTAAAAATGTAATAACGACACTTTAAAGTCTTTTGTAACACTTTAACGGATTACTATCCAACCGAACACCCGGACTTTACCCGGAACATGAAAACTTTACTATTTTTATTATTACTCTTTTTCTGAGCCAGTTAGGGTCTCTGATTACCCTAACACCCGTCATAACACGCTGCTTATAACTAACGGAGTTTAAACCCTAAACTAACTTACTTAACATAAACTAACTCCTAACCATCTACTTAAAATCAAACTAGATACCCCCCCCCCCTTGCTCTCGTAACCGGCCCCTCAACCTAGGGGGCACCAATTTGTACTTGGTGATTTGGGAGATCTTGCCATGTCTAAAATCCACACTACATATGATCCATTGGACATTAACACTAAATCTTCCTATATATACCCACATAATCTAGAGATAATCACACCACTTATCACAACACAAAACCAACTCTCTCTCTCTTTCTTTGGGGCTCTCGGCCGCACCTCACACACCCACCATCATAATTTTCGGCCCTTGTTCACTACATTCCAAGATTATACAAACATCACAAGTCGCATATTAGGAGCTTTGGTGCAAGCGGAACGCGAAGGACCACTCTCGTTGGCTTTTATCCACGCGGTTTTCGTCACAACTCTTCCCTAGCCTTGAGCTAGAGGTATAACCTTTAAAACTTGTTCTTACACATATCTAAAGTGGTTAAAAGAACTTTCGTCGGTTAAATATTGTAAACACGCGTTTTGAATCTTTAAAGTCTAGTAAAATCACAAAAATGGTGGTTAATAGCATATAACTTGTGTAAAAGTCGTAGGACTTGAAATTTGTGCTTATTGTGACCCGATCTATAATGTGGTAGCTCAAAACTTCGTTTAACCCGACTTTGTAAAATCACGTATCATCACATAAGCTTGTTTTTGATAGATACAAGGGTTAAAGGTGAAACACTACCACATTTTAGAAACATGAACTTGTGTGAAATATTATACTTGTGTAAAAGTGATTTAACCGGTAAAATGGTGTTTAAAACTAGCGGATCTACGTATCCGCAAGTGGTATTTTTGAAAGACCACACTTTAAAGAAATCATGTTTTTCTAAAAGATGGATCTTGCACTAATAAATATGATTTTATAAACCACAAGTGGGTAGACACTCGTGAAATGGAAAGATCCGACAAAGAAGTATATTTGTCACTTGTTACTAGAAGTTGTAAAGACGGTTTTCTCTAAACACGAGGTTTTTACAAGATTAAAGCTACTTTATATAAAGATCTACGTATATAGATGGGATTTATAATATAGATTCGGAAAAACTACAAGTTCATGCGATTATGCAAATATACATACTTGTTGACTAGTTTGATGTGTCGGAAATTGTTTGATTGAATAAAGAAGTTGATTGAGTTGATTTATTAAAAGAAAATGATACGCTTGAAAGCGTGGCCACCTCCAGTTACAGAGGAAACTCTGGCGAAATTTTCTAAAAACCTAACACTTAGACTTTTTACACAACAAGTGTTAGAACTATTTTTGGGCATACTTTTGAAACATAAATTTCGCCAGTACTATATTTTACTAAATATTCGGAGGTGGGATTTTCACAAAGATTAACGTGATAAATATATTTGTCACAACACTGTTTATGATTATTTTGTGAAATACATAAATATTATTTTAGAGTGAAAATAATATTTACAAGCGTTAATGATTCCAAAACTTTGCGAACGCTTACACAAACATATAAGTTACAACGGTAATTACATTACCACACGATTGATAAAACGTAACTTACGCACATGTATTGTATCCCCCATCCTTGGGAAGAAGAATAACTACCAAGTGTATACGGAACATAAACACGAAATAGTTGTCTAACTATTTCCCAAAGACATAAACTGTAAAGCTAAAGCACGGCCGTCCGACTAATAGAATTAGCACTTGTAGGTCGTTGCACAGCTTACTATATCGGAGACGCTTGATTGAGATACGCATTCACTGTGAGTTCATGTCCCCCTTTTCTCTAACTGTTTTCAGTTTTCTTAACTGCGGGGGTGAAATACATGTTACTTTGTTTACAAGTACTTTATACACGGTATGAATTACGTAAGGAGGTTTAGATCATGTGAATGGGTAGTTAGAACACCGAGGGACTCGAGCGGTAGATCTATTTGGGTGTAGCGAGCCCAGCTTCAGGCCAAACGGACCTCTCGGAGGCTAACCACAACGGACCTGGAGTGACTTGGTTGCCCAACGCAAAAATCAGCTAGGGTTGTGTCTACTTACTTGCATTTCACAACATGCTAATGGCCTTGCAAACCATTGGTGATCACAAGTCCTCTTACACTGCTACATACCAGGAAACTTTTATACTTACAAGTGTTTTACTTACTCACTTGCACATGAACTCGCTCAACATTATTGTTGATTTTTCAACTCACATGTATTTCAGGAAATTAACGGATTCTGGCACGGTATGAACGTTTTCCGCTGCAATCTTCATGAAGTCATCAAGGATTAGGGGTTGTGTTCTCTTACCTGGACAAGACACAATCCTTAACCCTCATTTATGTTTTGTTATCAGATGTAATGTTACTGAACATGGATTATGGTCGTAGGTTTAAAACAATGGTATTGTATGTTATTTTCAAACTTAATTGATGACTTGCATGGTTTTTAAATTCATATAGCTTGTTATGATTAAGCTATGGTATTAAGAAGTCACACCAAAATATACCACGCTTCCGCAAAAGCCAGGGTGTGACAACAGCATCCCTAGAACACCAGAGCAGAATGGGATAGTGGAAAGGAAGAACAGAACTCTGATTGAGGCTGCCAGAACCATGCTTGCAGATTCAGGTTTGCCACTAACTTTCTGGGCAGAGGCAGTAAACACTGCTTGCTATGTCCAGAACAGAGTTCTAATAAACCCTAGGCACAAAAAGACTGCTTATGAAATTCTGTATAAAATCAAACCACTGATCTCATATTTCAAGGTGTTTGGCTGCCCATGTTTCATTTTGAACTTAAAAGATTCCATTTCAAAATTTGCAGCCAAAATTGATTGTGGTTATCATTTGGGATACTCAACCACTGCCAAGGCCTACAAAGTGTTCAATACACGGACCAAGGCAGTGGAGGAGACTTTGAATGTAAAATTCAATGAACTTTCATCAATGAAAATCCCAGCAAACCCTGCAGATCTGTTTGATCTTGAAAAAATTACTTTTGAAAATACTGCTGTCAAGACTAACAGTGCAGGTCCATCAGAGGATACAACACCAGACTATAGGTATGAAATCATCATTCCTCAAAGGTCTGCCACAAAGGGAAAAGCACCAGCTGTTCAAAACAGTTGTCAAAGCTCAACCACTGCTACCTCAACAGTTGTTGACCAAAGTAGCCCATCAACCACTGCTTCCACATCCTCAAACACTGCTGACAAAAGTCCTCAAACAGTGGATAAAAGTCAGCAGTTGTCCACTTCATTACCTCCTATTCCACCACCTTTTGAAGCCACTGCTGGATCATCAAAGTCCCCAACAGTGGTTAACTCAGATGATACACATTTGCAGCCTTCACCAACAAATGCCATCATACCATACCAAGGAGATTTAATCTTCTTGAGATCTCATCCACCTGATCAAATCATTGGCAACATAAAAGAAGGGGTGCTCACAAGAAGCCAAACCCAAAACATTTGTCTTTTTGCTGGTTTTCTATCACTCCATCAGCCAGTCAAGTACCAAGAGGCACTGAAAGACAACAGCTGGGTAGAAGCCATGCAAGAGGAGCTCCAACAGTTTAAAAGACAACAAGTATGGGAGCTTGTACCACTGCCAGAAGAGGTTAGTCCCATTGGCACAAAGTGGGTCTTCAAGAACAAAACTGATGAAAGGGGTATTGTTGTCAAGAATAAAGCCAGGCTTGTGGTTCAAGGTTACAGACAGGAAGAGGGGATTGATTATGATGAAACATTTGCCCCTGTTGCAAGATTGGAAGCCATTAGACTGTTCCTGGCCTTTGCTGTCAACCACAATATGAAGGTGTTTCAAATGGATATCAAAAGTGCTTTCCTCTATGGTACAATTCAAGAAGAGGTATATGTTTGTCAACCTCCAGGTTTTGAGGATCCATGGATCCATTTTATCCAGATCATGTCTACAGGCTAAACAAAGCCTTGTATGGCCTGAAACAAGCACCAAGGGCCTGGTATGAAACTCTTTCCAACTTCCTACTCTCAAATGGTTTCAAAAGAGGTACCATTGATAAAACATTGTTTTTAAAATGGAGAGGGAAGGATTTAATGATTGTCCAGATTTATATGGATGACATTATTTTTGGAAGCACATGTAACTCAATGTGTGAAGAGTTTAGAGAACTCATGACAGCAAAGTTTGAAATGAGTGCAATGGGTGAGCTGCAATGCTTTCTTGGTCTCCAAGTACAGCAATTGCAAAATGGAACTTTCATTCATCAAAGCAAATATGCTAAAGAACTTTTAACCAAATTTGATATGAATGATTGTAAACCATGCAGCACACCCATGGCAACAAATAAGCTGGTCATGTCTGATGAAAAGGATGAGTTGATTGACCAAACACTTTATAGAAGCATGATTGGGTCTTTATTGTACCTAACTGCATCTAGACCAGACATCATGTTTGCAACATGTGTCTGTGCAAGAAGTCAATCTGCTCCCAGAAAATCAAATCTCATTGCTGTAAAAAGGATCTTCAGATACATAAAAGGTGCTCCCACACTTGGTATCTGGTATCCAGCTAATGGGAACATCAAGCTTTCAGGTTTCTCAGACAGTGACTTTGCTGGATGTCACACCACAAGGAAGTCCACATCAGGAGGGTGCCAGTTTCTAGGTGATTGCTTAGTTTCATGGCAAAGCAAAAAGCAAGCAGCTGTTTCAACATCCACTGCTGAAGCTGAATACATTGCTGCTGCAAGCTGTACAGCCCAACTCCTGTGGCTTCAAAATCAGTTACTGGATTTTGGTATCACTGCCTTAAAGACACCACTCATGTTGGATAGCCAGGCAGCAGAAAATATCATCAAAAATCCAGTTTCCCATTCAACCACCAAACACATCGACATCAGACATCACTTTGTGAGGGATTGCTATGAAAAAAGGTTTGATTTCTCTGCATCATGTCCCAACTAAAGATCAGCTGGCAGATGTGCTCACAAAAGCACTTGATACAGCCACTTTTGAAAGCTTGGTCTCTAGAATTGGGATGCTGAACATGGAATAACAAGAAATCTTGTTTTTCTATGAATAAAAGCAACAAAATGTTTTCAGAAAATCAAAACTCCATCCTTAAAAATAGCTAAAAATGATATTTTTCATTAAAATCCTTAAAAGTCTGCCATTAACCACTGATTGTTCAAAAGTCTGCTCTACTTCAAAAGTCTGTCCACTGCTGAAAGTCAACCCCTGCTCTCTCATTCCTTTGATAAACTCTGTTGTTCAAAAGTAGTGTCTTATCCACTGATATGCTATCCACTGATAGTGAAAATCATCCACTGCTTTCATACCACTGCCTTCATCAGTCACTTTCACAAAAGTATTGTCCTTCACTTTCACCAGGGGTTGTCACGTGGGCAGTACATATTGGTCAGACCTTTTGTAACGGCTGCCACATCAGCATTCACTTTCTTCCCTATAAAATCCCCCACTCACCACCAAAACAGGGTTTTACTGTCGAATTGAATTCTTAAAAATTCTCTTCTCAAAGCAGTTTTTCTTCTCATCTCTCACAAATTTCTTCGATCATTCATCTTCAAAATGACAAAATCGAAGTCATCTTCAAAGCCCTCCTCCAAATCATCTTCGAAAACAGCCTCTCAAAAGGCAATCTCCACTGAAATTCCACATAAACCATCTCACAATCTCCTGGGTCTTCTCACAAAACCAGGAACCACAAATGTTTTCGATTCCATCATTGATATCATGGCAAAATCAAAGTACAAAACTTTGTTCACCGCCGATGCACCAATCTATTTGGTAACCCAAAGGGAGTTCTGGAAGAATGCAACCCTTGAAAAACAAGGAGACACTGCAACCACCATAAACTCTTCTATAAAGGGTAAAGCTGTCCAAATCACGCCACAATCCATTTCAGAGGTCTTTCAACTCGGTGATTAGGAAGGTAAAATTTCTTTCACTAAAAACGAGTTACAAACTGACTTCATTGAGAGAGGGTATGAAGCCACAATGATGAAGAAAATTACCTTAGAAAAAGGTTATTTTCCGTCTGCAACCAGATTTTTATTTCATACCCTCCTACTATGTGTTTCAAACAAAACCACTTCTTTCAATGAAATCCCTTTAAAGATTCAAAATCTGGGATATGCTATTCTTCAAGGAGAAAATTTTAACTATTCTCGGGAAATTTTTAAAGATTTGGTTAATAATGTTGAAACAAAATCATTCTTACTGTTTCCAAGGTTTTTAAGTTACTATTTTTCAAAGAAATTCAGTAAGGACGATTTAGCTGTAATAAACCAAGGTGATTCTACTCAAATAAACAGTTTAACAACTGAAACTTTTTCAAGAATGTTAGCACCTTGCAAAACACAAGCAGAGGTGCCTGAGCAGATTTTAGCAGTTACAACTGCTCCTCAGGTATCTGCTGCTGAGCCAACTGCTCAAGGTGATCAAAGCAGCAGCACAACTGTTTTGAAAGCCACACTTAAAATCACCAAAAAGCCAACAAAAAGAAAAACACAAAAACTCCCCAAAACCATCAAAAAGGCATCTCTGGAGGATGAGATACCAGAGCTTCTGCCAGTGACAACACAAAAGTCACAAGAAACCACTGCTGCTACTTCCTCACAGCAGTTGGTACAAATATCTCAACCCATAACCGAAACTCCTCCTGCTTCTTCACAAAAAGAACAGGTTGTACAAATAGGGTCTCCACATCATGATGCTCTGGAAACACTCGTTTCTATCATCCACAGCTCAATACCCGGGGCAAATCCACTTTCTACACCACCCTTCACATCCACAATTCCCCTACCAACTAAACTGCTGTTGGATGCAATTGATTTGAACCAGGCATTAACCAGTCCTTCTCAATCACCTATCAATGAGAATATGCCTCAACCACTGACTGGGTCTGCTGTATCAATCTTTGCTAACCCACCAACACAACCTGAGGAGGTTAGACCCCTTGAGTTACAAATAACTCTTGGTGGTAATCCAAGTGAAGCAGCCACTACAATTGTTACACCCACTGGGTTACATTTGGACAGTGGTTACATTAATAAGACTTCCTTGGAGGCAATTCCTTTTATAGCACCTCTGCCAACCACCAGTTGATTTATTTATCCTACTGGCAACATCAAAAGGTTGTCAAGTGTTGAAGGAAGAAGACCCCAGTACCAAGAAAAAAGGGCATCAGTGGTTAATGTTTGGAGTATACTCCCTACATCTACCACTGATAAAACCACTGCTAGTGGGAAATCAGATGATCTCATTCACTTGGGTGATGATTTAAAGTACCAGAAATTGACGGATCGCATTGAAAAACTTGATAACTCTGTTGCAGAACTCAAAGATATGCTACAACAGGTGTTACAAGTACAAAAGGTACAATCAACTGCTATTCCACCTCAAGCACCTGCTCCACAAAGGGCACCTGCTACAAATGAGCTCTGGGATTTATTTCAACCTTTTCTCCATCAACAAGCAAAACTAGCAGATCAGCAACATGAAAAACATGTTCAACAGCTGCGAAATGCCATGGAGTCAAGGTTCAAGAACACTCAGGCTGATTTGAAGGCTCTCAAAACTCAGATCCTGGAAACCACTGGCACTGCTCCTCCAACAGTACTTTTCATTTATCAACTCCCAGACGATAATGCCAAAAAGGGGGAGAAAATTCAGGAGTGGAAGAAGAAAGGAATAGATGATGGTCTCTACATTGAACCTGAAAAGGATGCTATGACCAGAAAAATTCCTGTGCCAGATGGTAGTAAAAAGGTTGATGCTACTCAAGAAGCACTTGATGAAGGAGTAGCAAGTGTAAAAAGAGATAGAATGGCAAAGGATGTTTCAAGGTGGAATGAGGAGAAAAGAGCTTTCATGGAGCTGTATGAGCAGGGTTGTTCTGGTTCTAAAGATTCTAAAAATCCGAAGACAAAAAGAAAACCTAAGTCCATCCCATCCAGATTTCCAAAGCCTCCAAAACCACCATCCAAAAGCCATCAGCATAAAACCTCCACTCAAACAGCTGTTGTAACTCCTGCTGTATCAACTACTGCTGGTACTTCAGTGGTTTCAACATCTGTTCCCACGTCAACACACACCACAATTACTACATTACCATCACCACTGTCACCACCAAAAACAATCTCACCACCACTTCCACCTGCTGACAAAAAGCAGAAGACTACAGATGTTATAACATCTGCTGTAATGGCAACAGTGGTTGAAACACCAGTTGTTTCAGCAGCTGTTAGTCAGACACAAACCACTGTCACTCAATCCACTACCACTGTTCCATCTCAAACATCATCAGTCTCTCCTAAACCAAAAAGGAGAAGGCTAATTTTAAAAGATGATGACACATCTCCATCACCAACATCTTCAAAATCCCTGTCACTTGTCACTATTCCAAAACCCATACCTCTCTCTTCAGCTCAAATTTTAAAGACATTACCTCCTGCTGGTGTCTCATTTCCTCTGGAACTCATTGCAGTCAGAGAAGAAATCAAATCTTTTTATTATGAAGATGACCCAGCCAAAAGGAGTTTGCCATCAATTGCAGGATATCCCAGGCCTAACAATATTGAAGAATACTTGAAACTTAAGGCCAAACAAGCAGAGGATATTGCAATAAAAAACAGAAAAGGGAAATCTGATAGAGAATTTCAACAAAACTATCAGTTTTTACTCTCACAGGTCAATGCTATGGAGCGATTTGCTAAAAATGTATGTCAGAAAATTTCAGAAAGGGCAGATGAGTCCTTGAGAAAAGACTACATTGAGAACATCATGACCTACAAGAAATACAAAGGGGAGAAACACATGTACAAAAACTGGACCATTCCTGAGCTTGAAAAAGAAGCAGCCAGGATTCAAGGAATGATTAAAAATAAGGTCAAGCAGACTCCTCCTAAAAAGTTTAAACAATTTGAAGCTGAGAAGATGTTAGAGTTGAAGAGAATGAAAGAGGAGCTGATTGCAGCTGATTATGGGCCAAAGAATTCAGTGACAAAGTGGGGAGAAGATAGAGTCAGGGCAACCTATAAAAGCTTAGAGGAACTTAGAAAGAAAGATCCAAGAGTTCCACAAAAGCCTGACTACTCCAAAGCAGAGGTCTCAAAAAGACCACCAAAGCTGCAAATCAAAAGAACCACTGCTCCAGCTGGTGCTGCCATCTACAAAAGAAGGAGCAAAAACCAATTGAGTATGGAAACAATTCAAGATCTATTAGCTGGAGATGCCATTGTAAAAGCAGGCACGAAAGTAATGATAAAAGAAGATCTTGAATTGGAACAATCTGCAAGTGCTGCTCAGCCAGCTATGAATAGGCCAGCCTCTCCAAATACTTCTGCAAATAAACATCTCCCAAGAAACCCACCAGGCTCAAAAATACAAAAGTGGGAAACTGACAAACAGACCTGCGTATTGACTTTGCTCAGGTCTGGTGGAGAAGTGGAGAAAATATCAAGGGAACAAGCTCTTGGCCTGAGTCTTGAAGATTTGCAGGATCTCCTTGATCTTCCACTTAGCAGGGATGATGAAGATACAGATGCCCTAGACTTTGAATTACAATTTAAAGGTCAGATAAGGGAGCTGTTGATGAGGCAATAAAGAATTCCACAAAAAGTAAAAATTTGGACATTTAAAATGGGACGGAGGGAGTATATAATTATGTTTTTTAATAACTTTTAGTATATAAAGCACCATACATTTCAAACATGAAAATTTTAACCGGTAACGAAATACACATACATGTGTGCTAGAAATTTAATAAAAAAATATACAAACAAAAATTTTAAAAATAAAATTTAGGGATTTTTTTGGCAAAGAGAATAAGCCAGAAATGCCTGAATTGTAACAGTAAAAAGAGAAAAGCAAAAGTGAGCATAAACCCCCCTTCACTTTGTCATTCACTTTATTTCTGTCCGTCTGCTCGTTTTCTTTTCTTTTTGGCTCTTTTAGGTTTGCCAAAGCTTCATTCATTTATTCTCGAAGTATTAAAAACAAAAACTAAAAATAAAAATGTTCTTTTTAAGCCCATGTATTATAATACTTTTGACCTCAAAAGTACACAATTTTTTTTTGAACGGCGATTGACTCCAACAGTCGAGAGGATCACACCCACATTGCATGGGTCCCTAGTCCCCCTCGGGCGAGGCATCCGAGGTTGACCATAGGCGCTCCACGAGAAAATTTCCAGCCGACAGCCACTTGACTGCCGTTGCAGCCTCCGCACTCAAGAGCCGGAGTAACCGCACTGTAATAGAAAACTCGTGTGCGGCTCAAGACTCGAACCCGGGCTATTACGCACACAAGGCTCTTATCCATCATTGTCATGACCCCTCAACCAAGGTTTGGGTCATTTACCCCCAAATGCAAGAGTACACAATTGACCACTACAAGTGGGGGTTTTATCAAAAGTACACAATTGACCAAGTGTTTAAAGTTAAGTGAAAACCATATTTGTAAACCAATATTATATAGAATATGTATTTATGTTGTTTAGAGCATTCGTAATGATTCGTCTATATTTGTGAGTGTGTTATTTATATTATAAAGAATGATTGTGACTGGTTATGAGTGGTTGTCAGTGAATAAGAGAGAAAATGTTACTATTCATCTATAAATGTTACTCTTCAAATGAATCTAAGTTAGGGACTATGGAGATGTTTGTTTACCTCTTAATGGGGCTCTTAATGGTTCAGACCTCTTACTGGTTCAGCACTTAATAGTTCAAACTTTTTGTTTCACGAGCAGATGTCTGAATGGTTCAGACATTTGCATCTGAATGGTTAAAATTTATACAGAGTCTGAATGGTTAAGACCTCTAATCTGAATTGGTCAGACATTTGCCTCTGAATGGTTAACCATTATACAGCCTCTTAATGGTTCAGACCTCTTACTGGTTCAGCACTTAATGGTTCAGAACTCTTACTGGTTCAGTACTTAACCATTCAGATGTTGCCAAACAGCCCCATAATTTTTATGATTTAATGGTTTAGACCTCTTACTAGTTCAACACTTACTGGTTTATACCTTTTACTGATTCAACAGTTACCCATTTAGAAGTTATCAAAGAGCCCATTACTCGTTTATCTAATTGTAAAAGTGTTGGATTATGTATAATAAAATATGTATGTATTAATTGGAGTTGATCGCCTAAAGATTGTTTCTACTAATGTTCGTTTTCTCTTGTCCTACGTATTGTTGTCTTTCTTCTTATTTGTACTCTACTCATGAGCCACCCACTAATTTGTTTCAATAATACTTGTTGCACTTAAAAAATCACAAGTACGCATCCTTTTATTATTAGTTTGTTTATTTTTCCTCTTACAAGATACTTTTAAGTTTTGATCAGTTGTTACTTTAGAAAAAAATTGATTCTAGTCATTTTATAAAGTTTATCATTATCAGATAAATATACATTTAGAATCATCATCTATAGTAATAAAGGGATGTGCTAATGGTGTTAGGATCCTAGGGTATTAGAATGAGCCCCTTTGTATGTATGTATGTATGTATGTATGTAGAGGTGCAAACGAGCCGAGCTACTCGCGAGCTACTCGAGCTCGGCTCGAAAAAAAGCTCGAACGAGCCGAGCTTAAACGAGCTCGAGCTCGAGCCCGAGCCTAAAAACAAGCTCGTTTAGTAAACGAGCCCGAGCCCGAGCTTCGCTTATCGAGCTCGAGCCGGCTCGCGAGCTTAATCGAGCTTTCTATTTATATATTTTTTATTAATATATTAAACACATATTTATATAATAATAATTACCATTTATATAAATATAAAAAAATAACTAAATTATATGTATAATAATAATTATAATTAATATAAATTAATTAAAAAATACTAAACGAGTTGAGCCCGAGCCGAGCTCGAGCTTGAAAAATTACCTTCGAGCCGAGCTCGAGCTTCAGAAATAAAGCACGAATCGAGCCGAGCTCGAGCTCGAGCTTTCATATGTTAAACGAGCTCGAGCTCGAGCCTGGTCGAGCTCGGCTCGGCTCGTTTGCACCCCTATATGTATGTATGTATGTATGTATGTATGTATGTGTATGTGTGTGTATGTGTGTGTGTTGGAGGATTGTCAAGGCAGGTGGGGGAAGATGGAGGCGACGGGGACGACCCGGGTGGGGGCGGCGTGGACGGGGCCCGACGTGGCTCGCCGTCCTGAGCCGACTCCCACACCGCTAAGCCTTATATAAAAAACATTTGGCCTAGTAGACCTACCGGCATCCGAGTGAATAGCAAGATGCCCCTCCCATGAGCCAAGGGTTCTGTCTCATAGGTTGAGGATTCGAGTCCCATTATAAATAATGATGTAAATTTTAAGACTAGTATTAGAATCCATTATTATATATATACACACAATTAGGGTAGCTTCTTTAGAAACAGTGTTTGAGTGTTTATTTTTTGGTTTTTGTCTTATAGTCAGGTTTTTCATAATTTTTTTTTTTCTTTCTCGTCTTGTAGGTCAGTTTATATTTTTAGTCTTTCAAATTTGTAAGTTTCAATTTTACCCTTTAAAGTTCAGTTTTTTTTTTTTTTTCTTTTGTCTTTAAGTTAAAGCTTTCTTGGTACAAGTTCGAGTTCGTCTACGTTACGTGGTGATATAAAATTCGCGTTTTTTACGACTTTTTCCGGTTTTGATAGTCGTTTGCATAATACTTACCACAGTTTTACGACCCTCATGCTCGCAACACGGGGTTAAACGCTAGTTTAATAAACTAAAGAAAAAACTTAATTATTAAATGACATGGATTTATAAAGTTATTTTTATTTGAAGTAACCATGATTGAAATGGGAGAGAGCGTTAATGTTTATACATAGCACGTAGCCGCGGTGGACGAGTCACACAACTCACATGCTCCTCCTCCTCCTTTATATTACGTGACTCCATTTATATACATACCAACCAATCAAACAAAACACACAATCCCTTCACACTCTCTCCACTGTTTATATTCTCCTGCAAAAAGCTTTAAACCTTTTACACAACACCCACCCAAATATCACCACCCTTCAACCAGCCACTCTGGCTTTCCCTACCATGGACGTTTTCACCTTACTCAAATTCTGGCGAACCGCCAGCACCTCAGACCCAGTTTCTGTTACAGATTTTGATTCCTCAATCGAGGACGATGACTCTTTTTTCGATTTAGTTTTCACTACTTCAGGCTATGAATCAACCCCCACTTTTAAATTTTCCGATAAGAGTCGGGTTTTGCCTCTAGATTCACAACCACAATCGCTTCACTCCCCGCTTCGGTTATTGAAGCGGGGGTTTCATAGCAACAATAAGTCAATGAAGCATTCAACAGGTAACTCTTGGATTGAGAGGGCTGTCACGGGTAACCATGAGATTGAAGAAGTCAAAATTGGTGCATTACTCAAACGAGATAACAGTTTGAGGAATCAGTTAATGAACGAGAAGAATCTAGAACAGCATGATCAGGTTTCTTCGAAGCGGTTTTCAAAAGATGTTATAAATAAATACCTGAACCTGATGAAGCCGACGAAGGTTTCTAAACGTAGTGAGAAACCGAGGTTGTCGGATTCTGCTGTTACTCCGTCAGCATCTCCGGCTTCGTCGGTTTACTCACCGAGAAAGGATGAGAGGAAATCCGGCGGCCGTGGTGCGGTGTTCAGGAAGAATTTAGGGAAGAGCCGGTCGTCGTCGGCGATTTTGTTAACTCCGGCGAGGAAAAGTGATGATTCTGTTTTGCAACAGGATGGAATTCAAGGCGCTATTTTGCATTGCAAGCGATCATACAACTCACCTTCTCAAGGTATATTCACAATTTCATATCTAAGGGGTGTGAAAAAAAAAACTAGCTAAAAAAAAGTTGATATGAAACGACCTGAGCTGAGCTGACTCATTTTGTTATTGAGTGAAGCTCGGCTTGTTGGGTAGTTCTTAGGCTCGTTTAACTTCAAGCTCGGGCAATAGCCGAGTCAAGCTGTCTCGTTTTATTTTGAGCTCGAGCTCGATCTCTTGGCTTGTTAAAAAAAAAAAAAACAAAACAGAAATGTAAAGAATGTTTCGTTCTTTACAACAACTATACTTTTGGAATGTAATAAAAACAAAAAAGAATAATTCAGAGATTTCACATTTTAAATTTTGTATTTTGTGACATTTTTTATAAGAATTTACTGAATAGAGTAAATCATATATTTTTGCTAAATGTATGATAAATGAATTATTTATTAATTAACAGTTTTTTTTTTCTACAGTTTTTTTTTTCAAAAAAAAAATCATTATTTTGGACAAATTATTTTTTTTTTCACCAAAACCAAAGCGAGCTATAACCGTAACCGAAACCAAACAGTTTCAATTCAAATACCGAAGTTTGGGTTTTGGTTTGGTTTTAGCCTAAAACCGACCGAGTAAAAACCCGAATTAACCGACTCATAACAGAATTAACCGAAAAAACCGAACCGCAAAAACCGGCGGGTCGGTTAACTGTTTTTTTTTTTTGAACAATTTATTCCGTGGTAAAAAAAGATGCAAATTCATAGTTAAGCGCTCACAATCGACCCCTTATAACCTTCAAAACCGATTAACTAAAATCGACATAACTGATTGGTTATAGTTGTGGTTATAATTATCCCTTAACTGACCCATGCACGCTACACATCAACCTAAAACAAAAATCAGTCAACTCATATGAAATAACTCTGTTTCATTAATTTATTAAAGTTTATATATGGTTACATTATATTCAGGTTGTACGCTTTCAAGATCTGGAAGTGCTCCCTCAAACAATGAGGCACGAGTTTCAATAGAACAAAACAGAAGCAGTATTTGAAGATGAAATTGGCGCGAAATGTTAGTTGTTTTTTGGTATGTGAAAGCTGTAATTAGACTAGTGGTAGTTGTGGTTATTATGGTAGGGAGGAAGAAGATTGTAAAGGTTTTGGATGAAGAAGAGAAACTGTTGCTTGTTTTTTGTTGTTATTGGAAAGTGTAGCTCTGGTTTTAGGTTTCAAATTCGTCATTATTGTTGTAAACAGGAGCCCGTTTAAGACGCGTCACCATGACCGGTCGTTTCAATTTATTTCATCATTATGGTTGAATAGTACTGGTTTATGTAAAAGACCAAACGGTATGGGGGCCAGCTTAGGCCTGGCGTGGCCCGGCGCCGGTCCCCCACTCCGCCCCTCTCGGCCCGGCACGTCACAATCGGCTCCCACTCGACGATCTTCACGGGCCTTCAAATTCAAAAACTAGCCGTTGAACGGCTATGTTATTTAATAAAAAAAAAATTCCCACTCTTCTTTAAAACACACCTATTTTATACCATTTTCACAATTTTCTCCCCACTTTTATAAAAGAAAGAATTGCGTATTTCCCCTTTATAAACCTATCTAATTACATATTTACCCAACCTAAAAACAAAATTGCATATATCCCCTTCCTTATTAAAATTTCATATAATGACAAAATTGCCCATTTGAAATTAATAAAAACCCTAAAAATCAATCACTGATCACAAACTACTCCAGGTTCAAGAAATCATACATGCGACTGTTCGTTCAATACTCTATCATCTTTGTCGGCGTTTATGATTTCAGCTTCAATCGGTTTGTTTGGTTTTTAGATGACAACGATTTCAACAGACAAGTTAGTAGTCCTTTTCGATTCCGCGATTTTGATAACGGTTGAGAATGACCTTTTGATACTAAGACCACCCGTAGTGGGGCGTGGTTTTTGAAAAAAAACTCCCCAAAACGCCCCTCCCCCCACTACACCGGGCGTTATAAAGCGTTTTTTTGAAAGGTTTGCATGTTAGGCGTTTTATTTAAAACGCTGAAGTGCTCATAATGTGGCCAATGGGAGTGTTCTTCAGTCTGACAACCCCACTTTTGCATGTGACCATGTGTTTGACCAACCAATCACCATTTGTTTCCTTTTTTTTTTAATGATTGCATGGGCGTTATTGGAATAATGCCCCACTACATCACTTTTGCAATAATGCCCCATGCTGACTGGGATGACACATGTCGGATAATGCCCCACGGTGGGGACATTATTTTTCTTAACCACTACGGGTGGTCTAACAGTTAACGCTCTTTGTGATACTATTTGAGACAGATTGTTGGGTCTTAGAATGACCTTTTGTTCATTCTGTTATGCTGATTGCTGTTTTGGTAATGGCATGGTTATATTGGGTAACAATTGACATTTTCTAGGTAATTATTTGTTCTTATTGTTCGGCAAATGTTGGGATTGCTTGGTTGATGTGTGGTGCTCTTGGAATGGGTTTGAAGAATGAAGATCAAAGAAGGGTTGCTATTCTGGGCTTTGAGTTTTGACACTGGATGAATATGGGGAAGAACACTGTTGTGGTCTCAAGTTTAGTTTAGGTTTTATCACAGTTTGCAATAATTTAAAATATTTCATGTCTTTATATAATGAAAAATCATCTAAAAGAGAAACCTACTAAAAATGCAAGATAAGAAAAAGACCAAAAAATCTAATTAGCCAACGGTAAAAAAAAATAATTTGGTAAAAAAAAAAACAAAAAAAAAGTTAAAAATGGATAAATATTAAAATATAGAAAACTTTTAAAGGTATTAATAGAAATAAGGGTAAAAGAGTCAATCTATAATACATTTTTAAGGAAATAAATCATAATGGGTAAATTTATAATTTTTTTATTAAATGAGGGGATATATGCAATATTATTTATGAGTTGGGTAAATATGCAATAAAAAAGATTTAAAGAAGGATATATGCAAATCACCCTTTATAAAAAAAATTATCTTTTCATCCACAATGCCATCTAATTCTTGGTGGTCATCGTCTTCGGAGGAGGAAGATGAGATGTTTTACGCAAACGTTGTGCTAAGGGCGACGCAGATTCTTATAGAGGAGGAAGAGGAAGACATCTCGTCTGAAAGCGTTATTACCAGACGAATACGGATTAACATAGACCGCCAAGGTTTATCATTAATAAATTTTTTATCCTTATTCCTTATTTTCTCGTATTTATATATTTTTTTACGACAGGAGCGCACGAGAAATTGGTGAACGATTATTTTTCGAATGCACCCCTTTACAATGCTGACATTTTTTTTTTGGTTATGTAATTTTTATTTATGTTATGTAATGGATTTTATTATCTTTTTTATGTCTTATTTTAAGTTTAAATTTTTAATTGTTTTTATAAAGTTAAACAAATAAAAAAGTTAAACAATAAAAGTTAAACAAATAAAATAAATTAAACATTAAAAATAATGTGGGGTAGGCTCATCCTCCACCCCCCCCCCCTCAAAATGCAAGGAGGCTCATCCTCAATGTGATGGTGATGTGGCGCCTACGTGGCGGCCCATCCTTATAGGGATGGAGCTCTCCATACCCTCTAGCCTAACTGTCAAGTGTTACCGATTTAAATTTTAAAAAAATTATAATTTTTCTAATGAGTCTTTTTAGAGGTTATTCTTTTTTATCTTTAACGACAAACCATATATATATATATATAGATATGAAGCCGAGCAAGACTTTTTAGAGGTTATTCCTAAAGAAGCAAGGAGATACTATGACAATAAGTAGGTAGGTTTTGAATTGTCATATGTAATTTGTTGAACAAATAAGTTGTGTTTGTGTTGATTTTTTTTAATTTAATATGTCGACCTGTTAACCCGAACCTATGTTTTACAACCCACACTTGATTGATTAACATGTTTACGTCGTGTACAATTTTTTGATATGAATACATGTAATTATAGTTATGATCTAGTGGTCGTTATGGAGTTTGTCCGTCATAAACTAACGTGAGTTAAAAAAATCCTTGCATGTAGGTTTTTATTAAAAGTAAACAATTGCTATAAAAAGAGAAATGTTAAAATTGTCTATGAGGTTCGAGTTGGTTTACCAATAACATTGAAAATAACTTTTTTTCGTAACTAGACACTTGAGGGTGTACGGGGCATCGGTGAAGGGGAAGAGGGGGCTACTCCCCTCGCGGTAACACCACCGCCAACCCCCTTAACCACGCGGTAAACTCAATCATTTGTCGAGAAGTCACCGTGCAAGGGAAAAGGAGAGAGAGAGGCTTGATGGAGGGGTCGCGCTCACTTTCAACCAAGCACAGTTTTATGTTTTTTGTTTTAACTTTTAAGAAAAAAATTGATTGTGTTGAGAACCCATATGTTTAAGTGCGAATAAAGAGTGGAGAAGGAGTTAACATGGATGAGTATGCTTGACAAGGGTAAAGAGTTTGGGAGCTAACATAGATGAGTATGATTGAGATGGGAGTTAAATTTTTTACGGTTTTAACTTTTTTATAAAAAAACTAATTTTTCTTTTACAAAAGAATAATTTTTTTTTAGACTTTTTTACAAAAAACAATTTTTTTTACGAGTTTAAACATTTTTACAAAAAAAATTTAACACCAAACCAAATTTTTTTTTTACAAAAGCCTTTTTTACAAAAACCTTTTTACAAAATATTTTTTACGCCAAACATCTTTTTACGCCCCCGACCCTGATTTCGGGTTTACAAAATTTGAGAATTTTAACAAACGAACTCACCCAAAAATCACGACTCAACAGTTGTCTCAGATATGTTGAAACTTATCATCATCGACTGAAAAAAAATATAAAAAAACAACAAAAAATAAAAAACCCATGTGTGGATTTTGAAAAAAAACGGAGTTTTGCCTCAAAGTTTCCAATAATTATAGCTGCAAAAAGTGGGGTTGCAGGTTCAAAAACCTACCCTCTACCATCATTACCACGCCATCGCCATCAAATGTCGGAAAAACTGTTTCAAACTATCATTGCCAACTCAATCCCCATATCTTTATTTTCAACACAAAAAATCAATGTACAAACACAAAAGGTATAACCAATCCAGGAGTCACTATGGGGGTAATGCCAAGATGGAACAAAAGACCACCGACACCGTCGGGATTGAACAAAAGACCACCGGCACCACCAGGGGCAACCAGCACCAAGCCACCAAACCCCCGGCACCACCTGAATGGGGCCTTCATGTCTGCACTCTGCGCTTCTGGAAGAAATGCAAGAAACGATCTGACAAGATGCAATACTCTGAATCCACCTCCTATAGTAACAAGTCAGCCAAACCTACTATTCAAAGCCATTTGTGTAATTACAACTGTCGCCACCCCCGGCCCCTACCCGGGAGCGGGAGGCCGCGAGCCTCAGAGCAGGTGATATCGGTGTTTATTAAATTTGGCAACGGAATACATCAGGACCGTAGTTAGGAAATATTTTTATCAGAGTAAAACACCAAACTTTTATAAGAATAATTTATGGGAATAAAACCCAAGTTCATTTGATAATACATTAATAGGGATAAACCCTAATTATTGAAAACAAAATGTCTTGTTTATTTAGGTAACTTTTATAGCCAATTTTCCAAGCCTTCAGTGCTCTCCAGCTGTCTTCTATTTGTCTTTCACATTACGTTATCTGAAACGCGTTTTAAAAACATTTTGTCAGCAAGAAATACTGGTGAGTGCATCCCATTTTAATCAAAACAGTTTTATCACTTTTACAGAATTGAGGGCAATCCAGCAATTACATTTGCTTAATCTAATCAATTACTCAATCACTACTGTCAACCCGACTTGTGGGTCATATTACTCATTGGCTAACTCTTTGTCCAAAGGTAACGTCTCACAAATTTTGTATACAAAACCCCAACATACCGGCATCAATTGTAGACTTACAAATACCCAATTACTGTTAAGTATAATTTAAAAGATTTGAGGTTTTGGTAAAACATTTTGACTCACAAAAAAGATTTATAAAAAGAGAATGTACTCACAAATAGTGAGAAAAAGCAAGATGTACTCACATTGCAAGTTTAGATAATACTAAGGCTTCCTGAGAATCTCCTGGTTATTATCTATTAAATCAAATAATGCACACGTGTTAGTAAAATAACCAAATTCAAATTAACCGTACAACTCGAGACATAATTCCAATGACTGAGTCGGGCAGAGCCGACATGCATTACGGAATTTCTAAATCAATCGGGTGTACACACGAGACAGAATTCCAATGACTGAGTCGGGCAGAGCCGACATGCATTACGGAATTCTAAATCGATCGTGTAGGGTAACAGCATGGTTATAGTACTTACAACGAGGCAAAGCTTCGCTATATAGTGGGTATTATGCCCGGGCATAATTTCTATTATTTAGAAAGTTGAGAGAGAGAATTCGAGAATGAACGGTTTGTCAAATGAGCTCGAGCCCCCCATTTATAGGCTGTTCCGGCAGTCTGTCGTGCCCCGCGAAAGCTACGGCTTCGGTTGTCGCGGGCCGCGAGAGCCCACGTGTCAATTTATAGGGTTGCCGAGTCAGGGGGTAGGTTCGCCACGCGTACGACACGTGTCATAATTGTGTGCCGGCCAAGTAATGGCTGTCGCGCCCCGCGAAAGACCAAGGGGTCTCCGTCGCGGCCCGCGAGCGACTGCCAAACTTGGTTTTTGTTGATTTTAATAAGTGTAGGGTCATTCCGGGTCCGGTTCTCACGTACGGGGTATGTTTTAGGACATTTCAGGTGTCCAAAATATTTTTTAGGAGTGTTGTTATAGCAACCATCAGTATCACATAAGCAGGTGTTAAAAAGAAATTAAAAAACATTACATTTGGTTTCTCAAACTAAACTGGTACACAAGACACATATCAATATCAAAAACAAATTTCATTTAGAGAATGCATATTTCCACAAGACCCAAAATCAAAAGAAAACCCAGCAAAAAAGTCAAAAGAATGCATATTTCCACAAGACCCAGATCAAAAACAAGAAACCTGTTCGCCGGAGAAACGATGGGGGTCGCCATAGTGTCGCCACCAAATCAAAAGCATACCCAAATAAAATAACAAGAAACCTGTTCGCCGGAGAAACGATGGGGTCGCCATGGTGCTCGTGCCCCCGGTCGCCATGGTGTCGCCATCTAAAATGAAACGTCCAAATCCGCCAAACGATCAAAACAATGTATTTTACTAGTTTTCATACTAACATTAATTTCTTTTACAAAAATACCCTTGCTAATAGATCGAACCAAATTTTTTAAAAGTTAAAAAAAAGTATTCGTCTTACGGTTCAAAAACATATCCTTACTACCAAATTACATCCAACCTTAGCATATTTAACAAAATGACATGAGTACAAAATTACAACTTCAAACACTTAAGAATAAAATTTTGACCCGTTTGACATAATCTTGCATAACGGAAGTGCATATGGTCATGTGGTGTGTGTACTATCTACAAAGCATAATGTATAAATATCTTAAGCTCATTTTCCATATTTCATCCATTGATTAGCATAACAAATCCTTAACTTCACAATTTGTCATCCTAATTATGTACACATAGTTCTACATCAAATACTCATCAAACTAGCGTCAACATATATCAACAACATGTAAACATGTAAATTTTGCATATAAACTTCACTACGTAGATGTGTTCATAAAAGTGTGTTTTAGTGATAAAACACAATTTGACGAACTAGATGAAATACGAATTTAATGTGAATATGTTGAAGCGATTGTATTATAATCACTAATTCGCATTTGAAATCAAAGAGATATTTAGTTTCCTTAAAATTCTCATTAGTTAGTTTAGGATATAATAAATTCCATAATTAAAATAATTATCAAATTACTATCATGCCCTTTTGATAAAAATATCTAATTGCCACATGTCACAAGGATATGGCTTCCTATAATTTGTAGGAAAAGTTGAGAAGAATTAGGGGAAGATTCATTTGAGAAGAAAAATTAAATGAGAAGAAAAAGAACAAAGGGCAATTTTGTAAAACATTAAATAGTTTTTTCACTTATCTCATTTATTATCATTTTTGACTAATTAATTAGTCATAAAGACTATTATCCTCCACACTAACTTTTTTTGCCTACACACATCAAAAGTTATCATACATATTTTGAAATTCATCCTACATGTTGAAATTTATCATACACAACTCGTAATTTATCCTATACAACTAATAATTTATCCTACGCTTTAAATTATTTTATTTTATTTTTTGAAAAAATATATAGTTTGAGGATAAGTTACAAATTATTTAATGTAGTTAGCTATTAAAGAGGAAAACTACAAATTAATGAGCTATGTAGATTTACCAATGTACCATTATAGTAACATTAATACTTCTATTAAATGAAATAAAAATAAAGCATTTTTATTGGTTGAAATTTATTATTTCTTCTTCTTACAAAAAATATCTTCTCATTTGAACTCTCCACTATACAGTTATATTTATACATATTAGCCCGATCATCCCAATAAAAAATGTAACACTTAATCTATAATTAAACCTTAAGCTGCTAAACAACAGTCTTTGAAACTGATGGTCCGCTCATCGCCTCATTGTTTTCCGCTCTCACCCTAAGTCGATTATCTATATCTCTCATCGTCATCGTTCTCTACAGTTTGCTCATCCTCAGCCGTATCATTGACCACAACATTGTTATTTATGAAAAAGTATTATGTTATGAAATGTGACTACTTTTTAAGGAATAAAAACTTGAGACCTAGTATGCAGCTTCTATCTTTGCAAATTTAAACCGGGTGGCAAATTAGATAGTAGATCCGTCCAATTGCCACCCGCTTGCTTAAAATTTCAATACTTGAAAAATGCTTGTTCAATTTTCGACGGTGTTTTAAATGAACAGATAAGCTTGTAACATTTGTAAACAAGTCAAACATGTATAAAGGTCCTTTTTGTTCGGCTCGATTCATTAACATCCTTAGTTTTAGGTCTATTTTGCTTCCATAGCCTCCTGCTAGCGGACCAGCGACATCTAATGTGTCCTTTTTAAGTAACAGTGGAGTGGTTGAGGAAAGACTTAGTGTTCATTGTGATTCAGTTTCGACTCCCACTCTTCCCATTATTTTCTACGGCATCCAGGTGAAGGGCGAATACGGGTGGAGTCAATTCGTCTTGGATGGGAGGTGAGGTTTTACCGATTATTCCACTGTCGTATCTTCGGACGGGTGGAGGTCTGACGTGACCGTGTCGTCCTGATCAGTCAAAAACCCAATTAAACCTAGGTAGCTAGGGTAAGTCGACTAGTTAGATTATTTACAAACAATGTACAACGTGATTATGAAGTTTGCTAATTGTATTTGTTCAATTGATTTGAAAATAAATTGGAGTGAACCGACAATGGGCATTATCTAAAACACTTGTTCACTAACTAAGATTGCAAAACTAAATTACTTAATTGAAAACAAGGATTGGGAATAAGGTTCACACCCTGTTCGATAATTGTAAGTCCTAGGGTTCCTACATGTTTTAATTCAACTCAATTGCATAACGATTAACGGATTTAGTGTACCTTGACTTAGGTGCCAATAACTATCAACGTCCCGAAGAACGGACAAGAATGCACTTTGTAATCAACACAAGTAAATCCTAACCACGACAACGCATAATTACACATAACCATTTCACAAAGTCATAACTTTATCATCGTTCGACAATTTACGAATATGAAACAAATGCAAACAATTGTCTATGGTTTACAAAATCAACACAAATTGTCACAAATTCGAATCAAACTACAAATTCATAAACCCTAGAAAATCTTACAACAATCTACACCGGGGTGAATCCGAAGAGACTAGCCGTTCATAGTCGAGTGGACGCGATCACCGGCCGATGAACACGAACACGGAACCATAATCTTCAAGTCTTGAGGAGTGGTGGAAGTTAGGGTTTGAATGGTGGATGAAGATGATGATGATGGAGATGGTGATTTGATTAGGGTTAGGATGAAGATGGTGTTAGTGGTGGTGATAGGATGAAAAAGAGATTAAGTGGTGATGATATTAGGCTCCAAGATCAAAGTTTAAACTCAAAACAAAGTGTAACCCCCGAATTGAATGGCCTCAAGGTGTTTTAAGTCGTTCCCAACAACCAAATCCACAATTTTCGCGTTTGCAAAAACTAAAGCCCGTCGTCGACTGGCTCTCCTGATGCTGTTTTTTTCCGACGCCTTGTTTTCCTGGATACGCGCATTTTTGGCCGATGGGCTTTTCTAAAGGGCGTCGCTGACGACCTCCCCAACTTCCATTTTCTATTTTTCGCTCCTTGAGTTCCCGTGTGACCCGTAACGCGTCCCGGTGGTCCGTTTTTCTCTCCGGTGACCCGTAAGGCTCCCGAAAAGCTCCTTAAACGTTGTCAAACCTGCAAAACACAAATTTAATTAAAAGTAGGCTATTCGAGATTAAAAGTCAAGTAAAAACCCAAACTTAAACACAAACGAGCACCGTTATTCGACCACATATCAAGGTCGGGTTGCGCGCATCTGGGAGAGCCAAAGGGCTAGCGGCGGTCGAGTAGTCGACTTTGGCTACAGCGCCCGATGTCACGGTGGTTAACACGTCGTTTCTTACCGTTAAAAAAATATTCTTCTTCCCGTTCAAACAAAAAAAAATAGTTAACATGATTTTCATTTAATGATTTAAAGTCATGTGAAGTATAAGGGTAAGCGGAGTGGCATCGGTAATGTGCGGTAAACTTGGTTACTGCCATGACCAACTTGACCGATTTTGCTTTAGTTGTTCGGTGAACCTACACCGTTTCGATGAGAGGGAGGGAAGGGGGGGAGAAATAGGTGTGTGGTGGGGTCTATTCCTTCTCAACCAATTACACATTTTTTCCTTTAAAAAAAAATAGTTTCCCTAAACCCGTTAGGTAAACTACCGCCAACATTTTTGAGCTTAGGTAAACGAATCAGATGAATTAACGTGACACTGTTAGATTAGGTGAATTGAAAGTTTACCTATTTCACTCCTGAATATTATTGAAATATAAAGAAAAAATATACAATTGATGTCATCGAGAACACTGAGGCAGGCAACGATGACGAAATGCTTACGCAGTATTATAGGGTATTGCTTCAGCAGTTCAGCCGTAGGTCGGCGCCTCTTTGCTTACCAACGACTACTGTGCAAGTGCTATCATTTCAACAGTTTCAACACCACTTTATATCATTTCATACTTAATACCTATTCATTTTTCGTATATAAAGTAAAAAATGTTTTTCTTTTTGTTTTTTTTTTTAACATAAACAATCTTATTCTCTTTTTTTTAACGAGTAAATTGTAATTTTATTTTCTGATTTTGACAAAAATTGACATTTTAGTCCAAATTATTTTTTCTTGCTATTTTAGTACAAATAGTTTTGTTTTCTGCCATTTTAGTCCCTGACATTTGTTATTTTTTGTCATTTTCATCCAACCCACTAACTTTATTCGAAAAATTTTGTTAACTTAGGTGAATTTTGGTAAAACAACATTTTCTTCCTTTTTTTCAGGTGCGATGGCATGGAGATGGTGTTGTACAGGTTTACAGTAAAGATGATTGTGGTAGTTGTTGGTTTTATGATGATAGCGGTGGTGTTGGTTGATGACGTGGGTGGCGGAAAAGTGGCCGGTGGTGGTCGATAAAAATGGCAAAAAATGACAAAAGTCAGGGGCTAAAATGCCAGAAAAAAAATTATTTGGACTAAAATTGTAAAAAAAAAAAAAAAACTATTTGGACTAAAGTGACAATTTTGATCAAATTTCAAGACTAAAATGGCAATTTACTTTTTTTAACAGTAAGGTATTTATTTATTATAAAAAGAACAAACTAGCAAAGTTTAATGTTCATATCCAGCTTACCATGAAAGTCTACTGCTATAAATGAATCGAACAAACACGAAATAAGACATTTTTGTGTTTGTCCGTTAAGAATATAAAGTGTTCATGCGGTTCATAAACATTTACTGAACGAGATTTTCTGTTTGTGTTGTCCATTAAGAAAATAATGATATTCACCAACGGTTCCCTTGATGATTCATCGATCAAAGATGTGTCCCTAATCCGTTAGTGATATAGCCACATGAGTCTGGCAGTGACTTCTATTGGTGATTGGTTATTGATTTATCTGTCGGTGATCCCCCAATAATGAATGCCGGTGATCTTAAGTGAAATCTTAGCCCATAAACATTTTCCCACAACCCTTCATCGATGGATTAGTGTCGGCTCTTAGTTTCACTGAGGGACCACCGGCATACATGTTAATCATTAAAAGTCCTATGATTTGTAGTGATATACCTAATAAGCTGATATGAGTTCAAATAAAACTAAGAAAAATGAGATCAATATTCAGAGCAAGGGTGTTTGAAAATATATTTGAAAAAAGAACCTTAGATGAATAGTAATAGTTATCCTACATAACAAACATTGAAAAAGTTTGTAAGTAAGAAGCCAATTTTTTTTATAGAGTAAAGCACACACATGGTCCTGGGTGGTTTGCCAAAAATTTGGATTTGTCTCTAGGCTTTCAAAACCACACAGATAGTCCCTATGATTTGTACTTTGTAACGCATTTAGTTTCCGACTGTTTTCCAAAAGTACACGAATAGTCCTTTGGTTTGCCTTTTGTAATGGGGTTAGTCCCTAACTTGGACATGCTAAAACCTTTATATTTGTTAGCTGAGGACTAAATGCGTTACAAAGTGCAAACCACAAAGACCATCCGTGTAATTTTGAAAAGCTAGTGACCAAATTCTAAATTTTAGTAAATCACATGGACCATCCGTGTACTTTACTCTTTTTATACGTAAATTCTCTTACGCATTAGTCCCACAATTTTACTTCATAATGTATGCAATTTTAGCTGCCATTAAAGGAAATTTCGTATTTATTTACTTACCAAAGCAAGTTAACTGTATATTTGAAAACATTTAGTTATAATTATCACATTCTAGCTATAAAAACGTACTTCTAGTTCTTTTTTCCTTGCTTGAGAATACACTGGGACTTTCAAACTAGTAGAGAAAAATCACTGAACAATCTAGAAAAAATTTCAACTTATTTGTTTTATTTCACAAAAACAAGATCAAACACATTCCTTAATCCGTTCCAGTCCATGAATATTTTTTTTGAACGGCAAGAAACGACGTGTTAACTACCGTGACACTGGACGCTATGGTCAAGGTCGACTACTCGACCGTAGCCTGCCAGCCCCTTGGCTCTCCCAGATGCGCGAAAACCCAGCCTCCACCCGTCCGAAGGCACGACAGTGGAATAAGCGGTAAAACCTCGTCTCCCATCAAAGACGAACCGGCACCACCCGTATTCGCCCTTCACCTGGATGCCGCAGAAAATAATGGGGAGAGTGAGAGTCGAACCTGAGTCACAAGGACCACCAAGTCTTTCTTCAACCATTCCACCACTACCTCATTGGTAGAAAGTCATGAATACGATATATACTATTTTCGAACTATTAAATTCTCGTCTACAATAAAAGTGCTGCTCTAAGAGCAATCACAACGGATCTCTTAGATTTATGTGATTGAGAAAACTTATATTATAATAAATGATTGTGAGTGGTTTTCAGTGGTTGTGAGTGGAAGGGATAAAAAATATATGAGATTGTTAGTGTTCATTTATAAAAATATTGGAAACATTGTTCACCCCGTATAAAATTTTAATATTTTTAAAGGTGGTTGTGAGTGGAGTAGAGAGTAAATGTAATAATAAAGGTCTAAAAATATTATTTAGTTAAAAATGAGAGAGTAAAAATAGTGACTTTTAGTGTAATTATATAGATATGCTCTAAAAGCTTTCACAATGGAACACTTGTATATTTGTCAGCTAGTTATTTATATTATAAGGAATGATTTTAAGTAGTTTTGAGTAGAGGAGATAAAAAAACGTTATTGTTCATCTTTAAATATACAGAAAACATTGTCCACCCTAATAATTTTTTTGTTGATATTTTTGAAAGTGGTTCTGACTTGTGTTGTGAGTAAAGGATAGAGGATATGTAATTGAAAAAAAGAGAGAAAAAAGTAGTAACTTTTAGTGTAATCTATTGAATAAGGATAAGTAAACCAATGTGAATGCTTTCCACATATAATTTTCTACTCTATCTCTATAATTACTCTAAAATTACTATATTTTCTCTCATTTTTAATTAATTTTTTTTATATTTTTATCATTACATTTTTACTTTCATCCACTTACAACCACTTTAAAAAATATTAGAAAATTATAAAGGGTGAACAATATCCCTCTAAATTTACTGATGAGAATGAGCTGACATTTTCCACTCACAACCACTTTATAAATTGTGGATTGTGAATGCTCTAAAAGTTGTACTATGAGGAGAAAGTCCCAAATGATCATAGATTTAACTGCGTCAAAATTTGGATATGTATACAAAAAAAAACTTATGACCATATGTTAACCACCATACAAATTTTTTAACTAAAGTATGACCAAATGTAAAGTCATCGTAGGCATCATACGACTATATTGATGTTAAGTGGTCGTAGCTACTTGAATGTTTGACTTGTGTGAGTAAAGGGTATCAATGTTTCTTACCGGAATCAAGCAATCAGTTCATTAAGGTGTTGTTTGTTTTTGCAGATAAAAATTGTCTGCAAGCTGATTTCATCTGTTTTCATGTCTGCAACTGAAGATGTGGTCTGAAGCTCTTCAAGCTGAAAATATTAGACTGTTTGTTTTTATAAATTGATATTGTTTATACAAACTACATGAACTTTGTTTTATTTTCCAAATCAAAACATCCTAAACCAATTACCTCAACTACACATTCCAATCGATAAAAAAAAGTGAAATACAATTCTAAGATCCCACAAAATCGATAATAAAAAGTGAAATAAAATCCAAGATCACACCGGAACAAAGCAACCATGTGTAATTCGTCAATATAAAAAAAGTAATAAAAGAGGAACTGCTACTATGTGTAGTTCTAATCCAAAAAAATGAAAAAGAATAATTTAAAAGAAAATTGACTAACATGGACAAAAGAGGAATGCTCGAACAGAACCCAAAACAAACATTGAAATGGAGAAAGTAATTTTTAACATAACCCAAGAATACGACTGAGCCGGCGTGGTTCTCCGGCCGACCGATGATGATGATGACACGATGATGATGTTGACACCATGGTTGCAAAAGTCGCTAGGCGCTCCCTAGTCGGTCGACCGGGGAGTTGAGAGTACTCGGCCTAGGCGGAGAGTACACGAGGAGTACTCGGACAATCCAAATTATAAAGAAATTAGTTTTCGGAAATTAAATAGGTTTCAAATAATATAAATTTACTAATATTTATAACAAAATATGTGAAATTGATATTCATTCTTTAATATGATACGAATAGAAATTGTGTTTTATTTTATTTTAAGTCAAAATCGACCCAAGTTGACCTAGTAGATCCGATTTTGGCCG
>JARYGA010009104.1:0-32008 GCA_030545235.1 Helianthus tuberosus | reverse complement strand
AGCATGGGGGCGTGTTCAGCGGGCACGGCCCGTGCTGAGCTCTGCAGAAGCTGAAAAACTAAGAAAGTCCTAAAAAAAATTAAAAAGAAAAAAGGAAAAATGATTAGGCCGTTGATTCCTAACTTTCTTAAAATCCTTGTGTCCCCGGCAACGGCGCCAAAAACTTGATGTGTGTGAAGTGTTATATATATTAGGTGTATATTTTAAGCCCCTTTAACACTTA
The DNA here is from genome assembly GCA_030545235.1 of Helianthus tuberosus. Classification (NCBI taxonomy): domain Eukaryota; kingdom Viridiplantae; phylum Streptophyta; class Magnoliopsida; order Asterales; family Asteraceae; genus Helianthus; species Helianthus tuberosus. The sequence goes on along the minus strand of JARYGA010009104.1, from coordinate 31,785 downwards.
TTTTAGCCAAGTTTTAAATTTATAAAACACGATATTTCACTAACACTAAACACACATATGGGCAAGTGCACCCATCGTGAGCGTAGTATAGTGTTGGTAAGATACCGAGGTCGTCCAAGGACACAAGAGCTTTTAGTACCGGTTTATCCTCAACGTCTAATCAAAATAAAAAGTTTAGAAAAAGATTTTAAGCTAAGAAAAATAAAAACTAACTAAAATGCTGAAAATAAAATAAAAATAAAAACAGATAGACAAGATGAATCACTTGGTTCCGACTCGTATCTAGTATAACCTTTGATTATTTCCGCACTTTTGCACATAATTAAGAGATTATCTTAGTTATTGTAGTAGGCCCCTCTTTTGAAGGTGACGTTACCCTCACCCCAGTAGTTTGAGTAAGCAAGGATACAATCCTAAAAGGGTGGATTATTGGAAGATAATGAATAAAGTTATTAATGCAATATTATGGTAGGCCCCGCTTTTGGCGGTGACGTTACCCTCGGCTAAGTAGTCTGAGTCAGCAGGGATACAGTCCTAAATAGCCGGGTTATAGTATTAATAGTAGTTAACTTATGAGGGGATCAAAGAGTTTGGACCCCCGCCATCCAATACCGTGAAGTATTGAAGGAGGTCCTACTAAATTTGACCCAGGTCCATTGCAGGACCTCTAAACGCTGAACAATGGCAAGACCTTTACCAAACCGTTCCCTTAAGCCCCGACCAGATAGCCAACATACCTCCATATAGACCGTTGAGATATGAATGGTGAAAATCCTTTATTTTATATAGACAGTAAAATAATGCCAAGACACCACGGACAAACGATAAGGAAAGATCACCTTCAACATAAGTAACTAGTTATTAAAGTCATTAATACAAAACCAAATAAAAAGTGCAAAAGATTAGAAATAAAAAGTATTATACTAGACACTTTGTCTTCACCAAGTGATGTAAGAGACTTAGGCAAACATGGCCTTGATTGTCAAGAACTCTTACGATCAATCTTGGATCCCGAGACGACTCACACACTCTACGATGGACAATGGATGATGGTGGTGGACGATGGTGTTGTGATGGTGGTGGGTGGTGGATGAAGTGTGAGAGATGTGGTGTGCCAAGGGATGAGTTGAAATGAAACCAAGCACTCCTATTTATAGGCTGAACAGAGGGCTGGGCACGGCCCCGTGTCTGCTGGGCACGGCCCCATGCCTGTCTGACACTCTCTCTCCTCATTAATTGTAATTCGCAATTACAATTAATGCGCCTGCTGTACTTTCGACACGCCCCCGTGTCCGCTGGACACGGCCCGTGGTGGGCAATAGAAGCTTCTATAGGTTTGTCTTTTCTGCTGCTTCTTGGGCACGGCCCCGTGCTGGCTGAGCACGGCCCGTGTTCAGTCTTCTGCCTTCTCTATTTTGCTTGGGAAGATGCCGTTGAGGGGTCGGGCAATCCACTTATGTTCCTTTTCTTGTATTTATGTTGGATTTAGCTGTCTTTTTGCTTCTTTTGTGTTTTTGAGCTCATTTAATCCTGAAAATACAAAAGGAAGACAAAAACACTCTTTTTCCAATATTAGTACTTAAAAAGGGTTAGTTTTATGCCTCATTTGATGTAATTTATATGTTGCATTTTACACACATCAGTGTGGGTTTGGGTTCTCTTAGAGATGCGAACCTAAGTTTATTATCCAAGTGGTGGTGGCGGTTTAAAGTGAGCCAAGACTCCCTATGGCGAAAGGTGATATGGTCCATTCATGGAAGTGGTCGGGGTTGGACTTACATTCCAGTGAAATTGACACTAGGCGGTACGTGGAAACAAATAGCGAGTGTCCCTGGTATTTTGGAGAAATTTAGTTCCGGACCTAATCTTTTTGTTAAAGGGAATGTTAAAAGCGGTCATAGTGTTTTTTTCTGGTCTGATTGGTGGGTCTCGGACGATACCTTACAAAGAAAGTTCCCTTTATTATTTGCATTGGAAAAGAAGCGTTGTTGTTTGGTGTCTGATCGGCTCCTCCTATCAGCACAGCAGCTGCAGTTTGCTTGGGACTGGAAACGGTCTTCGTTCACAGGAGCAGAGCAGATATAATATGATGCACTTATCTCTTTGGTTTCTGATGTGAATTTATCCCCTGGAGTTGATTCTTGGACCTGGTCGGCGGGCGGGGAAATTGGTTTCTCGGTGCGTAATGTGAAGGAGTGGATTTTTGACGTGACAAATGTTCTTCCAGTTTCAACTTTTGAGTGGTGTAATTGGGTTCCGAAGAAGATTGGGATGGTTGCGTGGCGTGTATTTCATGACCGGCTTCCAACTGCAGATGCTTTGGCACGGCGAAACATTCCGGTAATCACACAGGTGTGTAGTATTTGTGAGACTAATATTGAATCGGTTGATCATTTGTTTACGGGATGTCCGAAGTTTATGGTTGTGTGGCAACTTGTTTTTTCATGGTGTCGTGTTCCGAATTTCTTTGCCTTTCATGCTCGTGATTTACTATCCTACCATCTGACGGCAAAGAGTGGGGCTCGTGTGAGGAAAGCGTTTTATGCGGTTGTATTGACGACTTTTTGGAGAATATGGAGAGCTAGGAACGATCACGTATTCAATCATAAACAAGTGTCGGTCCGGAAAATTATGGAGGAAATCAAGGTCATGAGTTACTTGTGGGTTGTAAACCGTTCAAGAATGACAGATATGTCTTGGGATTCTTGGGGTAGATTTGACGCAGTAAAAATGAGGTAGTTGGGGGTTTTTTGGTTACGGTTTTTGGCCAGTTGTATTTTTTCTTTTCGGGTTGTAGTTTTGGACAATGTATTCCGGATTTTGCTTGCTAGCATCTTGCTAGTTTTATAAATATGTTTTGTTGGCCGTTCAAAAAAAAAAAATTAATCAATGTTGGTTAATAAATAGAAGTTATCTTAGTAGTGAGTTTATTTCGTTTACACTTACCTTGGTTAAAGTTTTATGCATTTTTTAGTTACTATATATTTAGAAGTGTAATTGAGTCTAGCTTGGCTCGTTAACATTTTAAGTTAACAGAGGTCAAACTTGAGCATGACTTGTTAGTAATGTTACACGCAGTTAATTAAGTTAGAGCTCGGTTGAGTTACACAGTTTGGCAAATGAGGTTGAGAACGCTATATAAAATAACGCAATAAGTGTTTCTTTAGCTATGTACATACTACGATTTCTGATGCAGTTATGTATGAAGCTTGGTCTTGTATGTTAAACAAGCTATAGTTTAGGCTTGAGCTAAAGATCAGGTCCCCTTTAAGTTTGATTCGAGCATTGAACAAGTTAACATTGAGTAGCTCCCAAGCGGCTAGTTTTGTTCACACCCTTAGTTGTATTATTATGTGGGCTTATTGCTTTCACTCTTCTAGTTGCTAATATTTCCACATTAATTTACTATCTGCACATTACATTTTTTAATCTTGTTTGCAGAAGTATGTTCGACTCACTGTATGGGACTAGATATTGGATACCTCATGTTATCACATATCATAAACCTATCGTTGGTATGGTATTTTCTAAATTGGATTTTCAAGTTTCTAAATTAGATACCTACTGTTGTCACAAAGTATAAACCTTTCTAAATTTCTCTAGTGTCTCTTTTTGTAGCAACAATTAAAGAGCGAAAGGGAAGTGCAAGTCATTGTGATGAAGAGAGTCATTCCAACGATTATAGTCATAGCGAATGAAGTCTCATTTTTATTGCTGCAATTTTAGTTTGAACTTGGCATCCATCTGGTATAGTATGAGTTTTAAAAATTCTAACACTAGGCTAATGCCCGCGCTAAACGCGGCTTCAACCAAAAACATATTATTTTTATTCAAATTTAATACTATGTAAAAAGACATACATTGGAAAACAAAAAGAACAAAATTATTCAAATCCCGGAAAAAACTTCCTTGTAGACGACATTAGTTGTTTATTTGTTTCATTCCCATCTTAATCTAGTATAAGCAACTTCACACCGGTTCCTAGGCCACCATATCTTCCACAGTACAGCCAAGACAACACACAGTGCAGCCTTTCTTTGCCTCTTAGATAATTGATAGGAGTAAAACCCCGAATCACCGGTTCAAATCAAACGCTAAAATAAAAGATAGTTCTACAGTTCGTTTGGTACAGATTCACCACCAAACGAAACGGTAGGGCTGCGATGTCCAACCGAAGATACAGATACACCACTCCAGTTAAGATATTGTGTCTAAGTTCACCACCCAACGCGCCACGGTTGAGCTAGCATAGACGAATTAATTAACCCACGCACATGAGATAATTAACACAAGAAAAAAAACTCATTCTAAAACTCACTGATGTTTCATTGCTCACAAAGTGTTTACATAAAGGAAACTCAACAAAATAGCTACCCCACGTTGCTACATCTTAGGAAAAAGAAAGACTAAAATACAAACTAAAAAGTAGAAAGTACAACTAAGAAGAGCATGACTAAAACTAAATTAAAAACATGGGCATAAAGAGAAATAACTGATGTGTGGATTTGCATGGGAGCCTTGAACCGCCACCATGGATATTCGACCCAATCCGGCTAACCCATGTTGGTGTCATTTTGCATGCTACGGCTAACGAGCGTTGGCTCAAGAGGTGGCTATCATTCTCTCCATCTTCGAAAAAGTTTGTCCTCAAACTTGGGACAATCACATCAACATCAAATAATGTATTTCGCATCGGAGGCAGTTCAGGAGGTATTTCTGGTGGTTGTCCGAATGTGTTTAATTTGTATTGGGACTATGGTTTGATTGGTAACTTTATCGTGGGCATGTCCTTAATTGAGTTCCAATTCTCTTTTGGTTCTTCTAACGGCGTGAGTTTATTTGGTTGCACTAAATATCTTTTAATACCAACATGATCATTCACTCCCGAACCCATTAAGGCGGGTACAATTACTGGATGAAAAAGTTGTATATTCAAGTTCCATATGTCTTTATAACCAACTTCATACAACAAATTTCCTCTTTCTTAATATGGAAAATCACATGCTGTTATATTTTTATTCTCTTCTTGAGAATCAAACCTGTCTTCCATCCCTACCACATTATTCAAGGCCACCTCCCCTTCTTGTAAGAGTAAGACTTTGTCATCAAATTCGGGTTGTTTGGCATTACTTTCTGTTAAAACACACTCTTCCTTTTGACTTTCAGATTCATTAAACAACAAAGATTGTAAATCTGAACCGTCTTCCATGAAGCTACCTCGATCCCAATCATCATTGATTACTGCTACCTGTTCTTGGACTGGTTTAAACTCATGTAAGGTTGATTTGGTGGAGGGTATTGGTGTGAGGGTTATTTTCCGGCTGTTATCAACAAACGAATATGTATTCTTGAACCCGTCATGAATGACTCTCCTATCAAATAGCCAAGGTCGTCCTAACAAAGTGTGACAAGCATCCATCGGAACGACATCACACCATAACTCTTCAAAATAACATTTTTCGATACTAACTGATAGTAAAACTTGTTGAGAAACATAGATACTATCTTCTTGATTTAGCCATTTAATAACATACGGGTTGGATGAGGAACTATGTCTAAATTGAGCTTTGACACCATAGTTTCAGAAACGGCATTAGTACAACAACCACTATCAATAATCAAGGTACATACCTTTTGTGCAACAGTACACCGTGTTTTAAAAAGGTTCTCACGCTGCAAATTGTCTTCATGTGCAGCGGTATCATTTAGAGTTCTTTGTACGATCATAGTGAACATGGTTGACTCGCCTGTTGCGTTGAAATTCTTCGTAGTGAACTAATGCAAGAAGATGATACAGCAATTTCCAAATCTGATGTAACGTACAACTTTTTTTTTTAAATTGGATGATATATAAACGTAGAAGAAGTAGGAGTCAAAGCGAATCGCTTCGGCTCTGATACCAAATGATAGGAGTAAAACCCCGAATCACCGGTTCAAATCAAACGGTAAAATAAAAGATAGTTCTACGGTTCGTTTGGATACAGATTCACCACCAAACGAAACGGTAGGGCTGCGATGTCCAACCGAAGATACAGATACACCACTCCGGTTAAGATATCGTGTCTAAGTTCACCACCCAACGCGCCACGGTTGAGCTAGCATAGACGAATTAATTAACCCACACACATGAGATAATTAACACAAGAAAAAAAAAAACTCATTCTAAAACTCACTGATGTTTCATTGCTCACAAAGTGTTTACATAAAGGAAACTCAGCAAAATAACTACCCCACGTTGCTACATATTAGGAAAAAGAAAGACTAAAATACAAACTAAAAAGTAGAAAGTACAACTAAGAAGAGCATGACTAAAACTAAATTAAAAACATGGGCTTAAAGAGATATAACTGATGTGTGGATTTGCATGGGAGCCTTGAACCGCCACCATGGATATTCGACCCGATCCGGCTAACATATGTTGGTGTCATTTTGCATGCTGCTACTGTGCAACGGATCCGTTTTTCTATCGACTCGTCTTTAACGGTTAGCGATCCTATGGCTAACGAGCGTTGGCTCAAGAGGTGGCTATCAATAACGTTCATCCATCACAGATTTGATCACTTCTTAGACAGTTGAACATGCTGAAAGATTGCTCAACCCAAGCCACACTCCAGTTCCCCACCAAATCGATCTGGCGAGGATGCATGAAACCAATACATGGTCCACTGATTCTGGTAGGTATCCGAAGCAAGGGCACAACACACTTCCCATTGCACTCCTCTCTAATCCAGCTCCACTTTTGTTGGTATCTGACGACGGGCCAATGGATTGCTCCATTTACCCATCTTGGGCTATTATCATGTAGGCCCAATGATATAAAACTTGCCTATTAAGGTTTCTCTATTAGAAACAAGCGGGAAAAAGGAGCTGGAAAAGAAGACTGCATGCATTAAATGAAGTGATAAGAAAGGCATCTCCGGCTGGCATAGTACTTCCTAGCCGGTGACATTAAATAAGGGCGATCATCTTCCAGTTGGGGCTCAAACACGTGTCTGAGTTCCCCAATGGTGCTCAGAGTCTGTTAGATCATCTCGTAAATATCCCACATGTAAGATAAGGCCTCTTGGTTATATAAGGAATGTAAGAGACGATCAAAAGGGCAAGTCCAAGGTATCACACTAAATACTCTCACATTTATTCCGACCATAATACCTCTACATTAAATACACACACATTTATTAGATTCACACCATAGAGAAACATTCCGGTGATCACATTCATCGGAATAAGCTTCTCATACTCTCCGGCAAGTTTACTTATTCTCACGCCGGAGCTTGGTCACGGATCCCCCTACCCCCCGGGGCCCTCCATGACGAGGCTAACGGTTTCCTTTTTTTGTAGCAAACTAAGGCTGGGATATTCCGACGTCAGCGAAGACCCTTTGAACGCCATCAGGGATTTGGGTATTCGACATTGGCGCCATCCGTGGGACTATTCAGCCTAGCTGGTATTCTCACTCCAAAACACCTACGTTGTGATAACCCATTCGAGAAGAAACAACATGGCAACACCATCAAGTTCACGAACCATCCAAACGGTGCAAAACGATCATGATAAGGTCACAGTGGAGGACATCACTCACGAGGAAGAAAATGAAAACCAGGTAGAAGCCTTTGAGAAGGAGGAGGCCATCACTCCAGACTTCGTTGCCATGCATAGGGAAAAGTTGAAAAAACATCTTGAGGATCTAGAAAGACAGGAGAGACTCGATAGCCTCAGGGCTAGACTATCCTTTGACACACCATCCAATCAGGAAGGAGTAGATCCACAAAGCAAAAACGGTGGCACTGACCCTCTCGAAACCTTCATGACAGCCCTCAGGCAGATGTCCTCGGAGGAAAGAGAAGACCACATTACAGGGAAGAAACAGAAAGGAAAAGAAAAGGAAAAGGAGAATCAAAGTGACGACGGTCTCCATCAGCCTTACCTCACTCGGGATTTGGCTGAGATTTCGAAGTTCACCAGGAGAATCGCTGAAGCACCCATGCCTCCCAAGACTAAACTATCTCCGAACTTCGACAGGTATGACGGGACAAGAGATCCTGAGGATCACCTCCATGCTTTCAAAGGCGCAGGACAACTGGGACGGTGGCCTATGCCGGTTTGGTGCCACATGTTTGTACAAACTCTAACAGAGGGAGCCAAGCTCTGGTTTGACAGCCTTCCCCCAGGAGGAATTGACAGCTACGAAGAGTTAAGCGAGAATTTCCTGAGGAACTTTGGCCAGCAAAGAAAGGTGATCAAAAACCCAAACGAAATCATGCATATAAGGCAAAGGGGCAATGAACGGATAGACCAGTACATGGAGAGATTCGTCAAAGAAAGTATGAACATCAAGGATGTCACACCCCAACCGATGGCGGAAACATCGGGATGAGACGAAGTCGAGATTGCAAGAGTCTTCATAACGCTATTTGTGTCGAGTGTTTAAAAATTACTTTTTTACGTTGATTGAACTAGAATATAACAAATTTGAGTAACCACAAGTATGAAAGAAATAAAATTTCATTTCAATAATAATGGTTTAGTACAAGGTTTGGAAACAAAATACAACATGTTTGAAAATACAATACGATACAACAAGTATTAAAGTTTAGTGCGTTTCTAGGCAATCCTACTAGATTCCTTGCATCATCCGAATCCTGCAACATGTATTAAAGGCATAGATCAATACAAAAGTATTGGCGAGCATACAAGTTTGAATATAAGAATAAGTATAAAAGTTTATCTCAATCCGACGTGGAAATTTATATTCGAGTTAGATCTAGCATATTAAAACAACCTAAACATAACAAATAATAAGGATATTCAAGTAGGAACTGACACGCATAAATAGCATAAACATAACAAACAACATGGGTATACAGTTGAAACTAACACGCATAAATAGCATAAACATAACAAACAGCATGGGTATACAGTTGAAACTAACAAGCATACACAACCTAAGCATAACAAACACGTATTCGATGAGTTGAGTATTTAATTATATTCGATTGAGTGAAGTAGATTCGTAGTTGATACATGTTGCACCCAAAAAGGCGTTAAGGAGTAAAAAGGGTTGAGTATGCTCACATTGGTTACGTATAAGAATCCCTTGAATTATCGCACGAGTAAAGATTTGAGAAAATCCAAGAGAACGAGCAAAGCGATTATCCGAAATAATGGTCATTTTTTGAGTGTTTCCGGCCGCTTCGGGTTTTCGGCGAACTTCGAAACAAGGCGAAACGACTTCCGTCAATCCCCATATTTCTCCGGTACGTCGGGGAATCTTTCCGGCGTGGTGTTATCGAACCCGAGACCAGAAACTGAACCGAAGCCCAAATCCAAACTCGATCTCGAGCCACCCGAACCAAGCATACCCCGAATCTGAACTGACTAATATGGAAAATCACTTGAAAACTCGAACCAAAAAGCAATTTAGAATCAAACCTTGAGCCAAAGTTAACCCGCTCCTGCTGAACTGAGATTGAATGGAAAAAGACAACAAACGACCACCACAGCCGTCGTCGGCCCGTCGCCACCGCCGGAGTGACGGCTCCGTCGCTAGTCAGCCGCCGCCACCATCTCTCTCTGTCTTCACTCCCTCGATCTCTCTCTCTCTCTCTCTCTCTCTCTTCTGATCTTCTCTTCATTCCTTCGTCTTTCACCGCCGTGTGCCACCACCAGAGGGTGGTGGCCGGCTGTCTTTGTTCGTCGGAGTTGTAGGGAGGGAACGAGGGGTGTGAGTGTGGTTATCGGAGGGTGTTTGAGGTGTCGTGGTGTGTGTGTGACCGGAATACCGGCTCCGGCGCTGGCCAGTCATCGATATGAGGGAATGGGGGAGGGGTGTCGGCTGGTGGTTCAATGTGGAAGAGGAAGATGAAGTTCTCGTTTGATGGGGGGGTTGTGTATGCATTTGGCTGAGTTGTAGAGAGCAGAAGAATGAATGGGAGGGAACCAAGATGTTGAGCGGCTGATTAAAATGACAGACTAGGGTTCTTACTACACTTTTATACTTAGGTTAAACCTTTGTTTTAAGTGGGCTTGGGCCCAAGGCCCACAAGCCCAATCGCCCAATCCCGTGTTTTGAGTGGCCCAAACGTACTTACGAACCAATTTTTGCACCCGAGCTTCGCAATATGCCGTAGGATTAAGTTTTAGGGTCATAAGTGCTTAAAATCATGTCGGAGGTCGGTGTTTGGCGCGTATTCCGTCGGTTGCGTTAAAATCGCGTAAAACGCTTCTTTTGTCGTTTTTAATCCGTTTTTCGATTCCGATTTTGACTACGAATAATAAAATTCGATTATGAAGCTGAATATATCATAATATTTTCAGCGTTGTCAGTATTACGTTCGGTGTTAGTTCGTTACCGCGTAATTACAAACTGAAAAGTATCGGTTTGCGTATAAGTACGTATTTAAATGGTCGATCGCACGAATAACGAATATGTACTAAAATATGAACTTTTATCATGATTAACGCCTCGAAATTAGAATACGAATATGAACTTACTAAAATAAAAACACGAAAATGCGAGGCGTTACAGTCTCCCCTACTTTAGGAAATTTCGTCCCGAAATTTATTCGAGAGGAAGACTTTGGAAAAAGCTTGCATTTTGAAGTATGTTTGGGTACAACCGAAAAAATAGATTGCAAGTAATCAAGGTTGGTATTCAATATACTAGGGGAAACACCGAATTTCTCATGGCACGCTTTTACGAAAGTTTGGTAATATGATTGGAACACTTATATATAGGAAGTACCAGCGGCGTATCCACCATGTTCATAACATATTACGTCTGTTTCGCTATTCGATATCATGTTACATTCCGTGTTATGATACACAGTAGAACCTACTATGGTTTTCATGCGCCTACCAATATAATCCCGTATGCATCCGTGATTATTTTGGTTTGTGCATGATCCGCATAGTTTGTACTAGTTGTGTACGGGTCAGGGTATATTAACGTATTACGAGTGAGAATGATAACGTATAGTAATTTAATTATGAGAGAGGTTATAAGTATGAGTATGATTAAAGTCTTTGAATAGTCCACACGAGATATTTAGTTAACTAGATTAACGCATTACTGGCATGTGATCTCACTGGTCAAACCATCGTGTCCGCAAGTATGTATGAATGTCTTAACATGACCACAAGTCCATGCAGCGGGCGTTACTCCTATAGCGCTACACAAGCGCTATATATGTTAAGGTGAGGCTTCATCCGAAGTTAATGACAAAATGTCAACCAAACGTTTAACGCAAGCGTCATCTAATCATAGCACATGTCATCATTTCGTTGCTACGAAAAGATCCGTAAAAGTTTAACTTAACATGACCCCAAGTCCATGAGGCGGTGCACTACTCCTATAGTGCTTCACAAGCACTATATATGTTAAGGTGAGGCTCGAACAAATCGAACCAACGTGTCCGCTAGTATCATCTCTATAGCACATGTCATCATTTCGTTGCTATAAAGACCGTAAAAGTTTAACTTAACGTAATCACAAATCCATGTGGCGGTGCGCTACTCTGATAGTGCTTCACAAGCACTATATACGTTAAGGTGTGGCTTCTTACGAAGCTAATGACCAGTTCATCACATAAAGAATGTCTAGTAATCGCGAATCAAGTATAACGTACCAGTATGCGTGTATTAATTTATTGTGTAAAACGAGGATTAGGTAACAAGTATTAAATTGAATAAAAGTTAAGTTAATATAAAAGAGAGGCTTGTTAAGTATTGGACTGCTTCGGGTTTAGAAACTTCGACTAATCCAAAGTGAATCGCAAGTCCTTCCAAATTAGGGAGACGTGCTTTAGCCTAATAGGTATAGTACTCTCGTCGTCAGGCGATTAACGGTATTTTACCCTTCCAGTTAGTACATGTCCCTAATTTGATTGAAAATACAAAACTTTGGCGAGATTGAAAATCGTAGAGCGGGACCAGTCACCAAGGTGTGGATATCAATCCTGGCTTGACAATTTCGTCCCCAAAATGTGGTTTATTGAACGGAACAAGATAAAATCTCGTCTCGTCAATAAGGAACCACTAGAGTATGAAATGGAAATTCCCATCAAGATATGGATATCACTCCTAACTTGATGGTGAAATTTCGTGCAAAATAACATGTAAGGTGGATTGAAATTCATCACCAAAGGCGGGAATCACCCCTATTCTAGTGAGTCATTTCGATTGTGGAATATGAGTATCTTCAAGTATGTATTGTGTGAAATGTTTTAGAAAAGACAAATTGTTTATTTAGACAAAAGAAGAGGTAGAAGCAAGTAGGAAGAATTACATATTAAGCAAGAATAAGGAATGGTCAAGTTTTGGTACTTAGACTATAGACTAGGTCGGACATAGTAATTCTACCTAATTCTCTATAGTTATGGCTCTGATACCAATCTGTCACACCCCAACCGATGGCGGAAACATCGGGATGAGACGAAGTCGAGATTGCAAGTCTTCATAACGCTATTTGTGTCGAGTGTTTAAAAATTACTCTTTACATTGATTGAACTAGAATATAACAAATTTGAATAATGACAAGTATGAAAGAAATAAAATTTCATTTCAATAATAATGGTTTAGTACAAGGTTTGGAAACAAAATACAACATGTTTGAAAATACAATACGATACAACAAGTATTAAAGTTTAGTGCGTTTCTAGGCAATCCTACTAGATTCCTTGCATCATCCGAATCCTGCAACATGTATTAAAAGCATAGATCAATACAAAAGTATTGGCGAGCATACAAGTTTGAATATAAGAATAAGTATAAAAGTTTATCTCAATCCGACGTGGAAATTTATATTCGAGTAAGATCTAGCATATTAAAACAACCTAAACATAACAAATAATAAGGACATTCAAGTAGGAACTAACGCGCATAAATAGCATAAACATAACAAACAACATGGGTATATAGTTGAAACAAACACGCATAAATAGCATAAACATAACAAACAACATGGGTATACAGTTAAAACTAACAATCATACACAACCTAAGCATAACAAACACGTATTCGATGTGTTGAGTATTTAATTATATTCGATTGAGTGAAGTAGATTCGTAGTTGATACATATTGCACCCAAAAAGGCGTTAAAGCATAAAAAGGGTCGAGTATGCTCACATTGGTTGCGTATAAGAATCCCTTGAATTATCGCACCAGTAAAGATTTGAGAAAATCCAAGAGAACGAGCAAAGCGATTATCCGAAACAGTGGTCGTTTTTTGAGTGTTTCCGGCCGATTCGGGTTTTCGGCGAACTTCGAAACAAGGCGAAACGACTTCCGTCAATCACCGTATATCTCTGGTACGTCGGGGAATCTTTCCAGCGTGGTGTTATCGAACCCGATACCAGAAACAGAACCGAAGCCCAAATCCAAACTCGATCCCGAGCCACCCGAACCAAGCATACCCCGAATCTGAACCGACTAATCTCGAAAATCACATGAAAACTCGAACCAAAAAGCAATTTAGAATCAAACCTTGAGCCAAAGTTAACCCGCTCCTGCTGAACTGAGATTGAATGGAAAAAGACAACAAACGACCACCACAGCCGTCGTCGGCCCGTCGCCGCGGCCGGAGTGACGGCTCCGTCGCTAGTCAGCCGCCGCCACCATCTCTCTCTGTCTTCACTCCCTCGATCTCTCTCTCTCTTCTGATCTTCTCTTGATTCCTTCGTTTTTCACCGCCGTGTGCCACCACCAGAGGGTGGTGGCCGACTGTCTTTGTTCGTCGGAGTTGTAGGGAGGGAACGAGGGGTGTGAGTGTGGTTATCGGAGGGGTGTTTGAGGTGTCGTGGTGTGTGTGTGATCGGAATACCGGCTCCGGCGCTAGCCAGTCATCGAGATGAGGGAATGGGGGAGGGGTGTCGGCTGGTGGTTCAATGTGGAAGAGGAAGATGAAGTTCTCGTTTGATGGGGGGGGGGGGTTTGTGTGTGCATTTTGCTAAGTTGTAGAGAGCAGAAGAATGAATGGGAGGGAACCAAGATGTTGAGCGGCTGATTAAAATGAGAGACTAGGGTTCTTACTACACTTTTATACTTAGGTTAAACCTTTGTTTTAAGTGGGCTTGGGCCCAAGGCCCACAAGCCCAATCGCCCAATCCCGTGTTTTGAGTGGCCCAAACGTACTTAAGAACCCGTTTTTGCACCCGAGCTTCATACTATGCCGTAGGATTAAGTTTTAGGTTCATAAGTGGTTTAAATCATGTCGGAGGTCGGTGTTTGGCGCGTATTCCGTCGGTTGCGTTAAAATCGCGTAAAACGCTTCTTTTGTCGTTTTTAATCCGTTTTTCGATTCCGATTTCGACTACGAATAATAAAATTCGATTATGAAGCTGAATATATCATAATATTTTCGGCGTTGTCAGTATTTCATTCGGTGTCAGTTCGTTACCGCGTAATTACAAACTGAAAAGTATCGGTTTGCGTATAAGTACGTATTTAAATGGACGATCGCACGAATAACAAATATGTACTAAAATATGAACTTTTATAATGATTAACGTCTTGAAATTAGAATACAAATATGAACTTACTAAAATAAAAACACGAAAATGCGAGGCGTTACAAAGGACATCCCGGAGGTCATGAAGATCAGTAGCTTCATCAACGGACTAAAGCATGCACAACTGTGTGAAAAGCTAGGGGAGGAGTTCCCACATTCATTCGATAATCTCATGGACAGGGTCAGGGCCTTTGTCAGGGGCATAGACACGGTCAGCAAAGCCAAGGAAATGGACATCCCGACCCGGAGAAGCAATCCTACTCTAAAACCCCCGGAAAAAGGTACGCCCTACTCACGAAAACCAGCTTTTGATAAGATGGTACATGACAGGGCAAGACCCACATACTCCCCACACAGACCCCGAGGTAGGGGGCTGCCCCCTCATTCTGATAGCTTCACCCCTCTCACCAAAACCCCGAGTGAAATATTGGCTACTAAGAGGGTAAAGAATTCTTTTCCAAGGCCACCACCCATAAAGCCGGGACCAAAGTCACAACCGAACGAATACTGTGACTTCCACCGGGGCTTCGGTCATAAGACCAATGATTGCATGTACCTAAAAAGGGAAATAGAGGTCCTGGTAAAGACGGGTAAGTTGGCTCACTTGGTTAGAGAAATCAAAGAAGGAGGAGGGGATCGCAAGGGAAAAGATATCAGGGAGCCTGGAAGGGCAGATGTAGACATGATCAGGCGAAGGAATGAACTTGACACTACTAGGAGTGTAAAAGCTAGGGTCCTGGGTCCCCCAGACCGCATGAGAGCTCCCATATTGATGCCACACCTGGAGGAAAATGAGGTGCAGAGGCTCCCCCTCAACATTTCGGCTATAATAGCCGGGCACAAGGTAGCCAGGATACACGTGGATAGGGGGAGTGGAGTAGAAGTAATATATGAACACTGTTTTCTAAGGTTTGACAGGGACGTAAGGGACAGGTTGGAAGAAGACTCAATCCCCCTTGTTGGCTTCAACAATAGTGTGTCGCACCCCCTGGGAAAAATCAGGCTCCCATTCACTGTTGGGGTAGGGGATCGTACCCGAACTATAACCCTCACTTTCACAGTGGTCCTGGCACCGTCAAAATACAATACAATCCTAGGGAGACCCGGGATTGGTGACTTGCAGGCTCATGCCTCAACCCCACACAGAGCTTTAGTGTTCCAAACGCCAAAGGGCTTGGCCTGGGTAAAATCTTCATATGAGGTAGTGTCTTCTGTTTCTGAGGGGGAAGTATCCGACAAGCCTCAAAATGAAGGAGTAGAGGAATGGGTCCTTTGTGACAGGTTCCCGGAGCAGACAGTTAAGGTGGGAAGCCACCTGAGTGACAAATGCAAAAGTGCCCTCAAAGAACTGCTTCTCCTCAACATAGACGTGTTTGCATTCCAACACGGAGACATGACGGGAATCCCAAGAAGTATGACCGAGCATCGACTTAACACATACACCTGGGCAAGCCCGATAAAACAAAAGAAACGAAGCATGGGTACCAGCAAGAGGAGGGCGGCATGTGAAGAAACCAGGAAATTGCTCAGAGCAGGGATAGTGAGAGAGGTAAAGTATCCTTCGTGGGTTGCCAACCCATTCATGGTCAAGAAAAAGGATGGGGGATAGAGGATGTGCATTGACTTTCAAGACCTGAATAAGGCATGCCCCAAGGACTGCTATCCCCTCCTGGAGATAGATGTTCAAGTAGACTCCTTATCTCAGTACCCCCTGAAGTGCTTTCTGGATGCTTACTAGGGATATCACCAAATACAAATGTCAATGGAAGACGAGGAAAAGACCGCTTTATTATAGACGAAGGGACCTTTTGCTATACCAAGATGCCCTTCGGACTAAAAAATGCGGGGGCCACTTACCAAAGGTTCATGAACACCCTTTTCAGAGAGCAGCGGGGACGAAACCTTGAGGTGTACGTCGACGGCATTGTCATAAAAAGCTTAACAGAAATGGCCATGATAGACGATATAGCTGAGACCATATGGGCCATGCAGGACATAAACATGAAGTTGAACCCTGGGAAGTGTTGCTTCGGGGTAGAGGAAGGGAAGTTCCTAGGAGTGGTGGTCACCAAGGGGGGGGATCAAAGCTAATCCGAAGAAAACCCAAGCTGTAGCTGAAATGCGATCCCCCCGGTCCCTAAAGGATATTCAACAGCTGAATGGGAGGTTAATTGCCTTGAACCGTTTTCTCTCAAAGGTAGCCGACAGGACCCTCCCTTGAAGGTACTGAAGGACTGTCTCCAAACATACAAGTTCAGATGGACCCCAGAAGCTGAGACAGCTTTCCAAGAAATGAAAGACTACATCTGCAATATCCCAACCTTAGCTACTCCAGTCCCTGGGGAAGACTTGCTCTTATACTTGTCCGCCTCAAAAACAACCATAAGCGCGGTCATGATGGTGGAAAGAGAAGGAAAGCAGATCCCCATATACTTCATCAGTAGGACACTTAAAGGTCCTGAGGAACACTACATGCCTTTGGAGAAGCTGGCTCTGTCCCTTGTATTCGCATCCTGAAGACTCAGAAGGTATTTCCAAGCACATAAAGTCACATTAATGATGGATCAGCCACTTCAAAAAGTACTCAGGAGACCGGAGCTATCAGGCCGATTGGCCAAATGGGCAGTCGAGTTGGGAGAACACTCCTTGGAATACAAGGCCAAAACTGCCATGAAGGGGCAAATACTGGCTGGCTTCTTGGCAGAGGTCCCGGAGGACGAAGAAAAAGAGCTCCTGAGGTGGGAGGCCCTGGAAAAGGAGGAAAAAGAGAAGGATGATGAGGCAATATGGAAACTGTTCACAGACGGGGCCTCCAGCGAAGAAGGAAGTGGAGCGGGTTATCACACTGATCAGCCCTAAAGGAGTTGAGCTAACTTATGACATCAGACTAGACTTCGAAAATACCAAAAACACAGCAGAATATGAAGCACTTTTGGCAGGGCTAAGATTGGCTAAGAAGGTGAAGGCAAGGAATGTGGAGGCCAGTACTGATTCCAGCTAGTAGTCAAGCAGTACCAAGGGGAGTACGAAGCCAAGGACAACGTAATGGCTCAGTATGTGGCCAAAGTGAAGGAAAAAGCCAAGGCTTTCAAGACCTTCAAGCTAGAATACATCCCCCGTGGGAGAAACAAGAAATCTGATGCCCTTAGCAAGCTGGCTTCCGTGGCATTTGACCACCTGGCAAGAGAAGTCAAGGTGGAGGTCCTAGCCTCCCCCTCCTTTGGCACATAAGAGGTAGCTGCGATTGAAAATGCACAGGAGACGTGGATGATACCGATTGTAAGAATCCTCAAAGATGGAATACTACCTGAGGGAGACTGGGAAGCTAGGAAGGTAAGAGTCAAAGCTTTACAATACGAGTTGATTGACGGAGAACTTTACGGAAGGTCATACCTGGGCCCATCCTTTAAGTGCGTCGACAGTGAAGAAGCTAAGTATGTGATTAGAGAAATACATGAGGGTATTTGTGGCATGCATTCTGGGCCAAGGACAGTAGTGGCAAAGGCGATGAATGCGGTATTTTATTGGCCTAGAATGTATGAGACAGCATCGGAAGAAATCAAGAGATGTGACAATTGCCAGGTCCATGCACCCATGACGTACCGCCATAAGCACCCAATGATACCTGTGTCAACGTCTTGGCCCTTCCAGAAGTAGGCCATTAACATAATTGGGCCATTCCCAGAAGGCCCAGGAGGGGTTAAGTATGTGGTGGTTGCCATCGATTATTTTACCAAGTGGATAGAGGCAAGGCCCTTGGCGAAGATAACCAGGGAACAAATGAGACGGTTTATACTAGACAACATCATCTACAGATACGGGGTCCCAAAGGAACTGGTGAGTGACAATGGTGTTCAATTCGCTGGAAAACCCTTCAGGCCATGGTGCGAGCAGATGCACATACGCCAAGTGTTTACCTCCGTCATCCATGCCCAGAGCAATGGGTTAGTAGAAAGAGCAAATCAAAGCATTATCAAGGGAATGAAGGGGAGACTCGGGGCCATTTGTGCTATGGGCATATAGGACCACTCCCAAGGACTGCAACGGAGAAACCCCCTTCAGCTTAACTTAAGGGACGGAGGCTGTCATCCCAGCTGAGATAGGGTCCCCAACTTCCAGAATGAAGCCCAGAGAAGCCGAAAACTAGCAAGACCTCCGAATGAACCTGAACTTGCTTGAAGAAAGAAGGGAAGTAGCAGCAGTCAGGGAGGCTAAGTACAAAAAGTAGCTTGAAAGCTATTATAATGCCAAGATGGAAAAGCTCAATCTCGTCCCGGGAGACTTGGTCCTAAGAGCAAATGAAGCTAGCCTGCAAGAGAGCACCGGTAAACTAGGGCCCAACTGGGAAGGGCCCTACCGGGTTACTTGGGCAAACGGCAAGGGAAGTTGCAAACTGGAAACACTTCAAGGCAAGGAAGTTCCAAGGACATGGAACCTTATGCAACTCAGGAAATACCACATGTAAAAGATGAAAGATGTTTCCAAGGGAAAACGGACAGAGAGCCACTTTTGTAAAAATTAACCGCTAGTTAAGGGGTTACCCCAAGGAAAACCTTTTGTAAAATCTTGTACTGGAGGACATAGTCCGCAAGAAATGTATGGAAATGAACAATCCACTTGTTCCTTTTTATAAAAGTGCGGGTATTGTATCAGGGAAGACGTGCCCAAAAAACTACGAACCTAATAATAAACGAACACACGTGAAAAAGGTATACCCAACATACCAAATGCCCGGCTGTGGGGTAGAGCAGGGCCTAGCTAGCCCAAAAAGAACGGACAAACATGCTAGAAAACATAATTTTACATTATAAATCTGTCCAAAGGTTGTCCTCGAACAGACAATCTTGGTTTATAAGGCAAACCATAAAAATAAAACAGCACACTTTTGTAAGCAAACTACAAAAAGAGCTAATACATACACATCAGAAAAGAGAAACCTTCTGTGTATAACTTTCAAAGTAAACACACATAAATATGACATGGAATCTTGCCAACCCTGAAAGAGGATCCAATATACAAACAAACAAACTAGAAAAACCCAGTGCACAGACTAAACGGAATTTTTTGTAAGCATACTACAAATAACAAAAAGTCTCCAGGAGAATACTGGGCTGGTCCCCGGCAAGAACGCCTGCAAAAAAGAATAACACACCACAAAACAAACAAAATCAAGTCAATAATATACAGTCAAAAGATGACTAGCGGGCCATACGAGTAGATACCGGGAGAGCCCCGACACAAAGGCCCTCCCCCATACATCAAAAAGTTTACAGTATTCTAAGGAGCATAATTGTTTAAGGTACAACCATATCGAAATTGTTAATGTCTTAAAACTACAGGGAATCACCCCCAGACAGAGACTTCGGAGAAGAGGGACCAACGGGAGTCAGCAGGGCTTTCAGCTCATCAATGGACATCATGGGGTGCTCAAGAATCTTTGCAAGAAGGGCAGGGGTCTTACCACCGAACTCTTTATCCAGCTTAGACAACCGCTTCTTGGCTTTAGAGTTATAAAGTGGGGTCTCCTTCCTGCCCAAGCCTTGAGCAGAGTGAGCATACCCATCCTTCAAACCTGCTTGATACCCCACGTCCCGGTAAGCCCTGTAGACCTGTTCAAGACCACTTTTAAACTCCTCCGACTGGGAGACTGCGGTAAGAAAGGCCCCGAAGCCCTCAGTGATCAACCAGTGCTTCTCCTTGACTAACCTCTGGTTATCATCCGACGTCACCCCGTACTCAGCATATATCATATCCAGATCTTTTTTAGAAACAGAGTCAAGCTCTCCTTGATGCTTCAGCTCGGCGGGTAGCTCCTCCTTCTCCTCTACCAAAGCTGCCATCTCCCTCTCCCAAGCTCGCTCCCTCCGCTCCAGCATGGCACCAGCCCCCTGAGCAAAAGATGTTACAAAAGATCCAAAAGGAATCAAACAAAAAAAAGAGAGGGGAGGAAGGTTATGCACCTTTTCCTCCTGCAGTTTACGCTCAGCCTCAACCACTTGACACCGAAGCTCAGCAGCAACGGATTGAGAAGCCTTAAGGTCACTCCTAAGCCCCTCATTCTCTTTCCTCAGATCTTCAACTCGCTGCAACATGCCAACACCCCTAAAAAGCCCTTCACAGAGTGACATGCTGTACTGATCATCAAAGAGATCATCCCTCAAAGCAGAATTCATAAACCTATGGGAGGGAGGAACAACATGAGTCAAGAAGTCCCGGGCAGTTTCAGGGGTCCCCACCACTGAAGATTGAGTAATTTTCCACTTAGGAACGTAGGGGACCGGAAGGGCATCGGCAAACAAGGGAGCCAGGGGGATCGAGAAGCAAAACCCTCAAATTGAGAAGGTTTACTGGTCCCGGTGGCATGATGAGGAGAAATCTCAAAAGCTGAGGTAATGCGAGCAACACTTACTTCATGAGTCTTGTCCCTAACATGAGAAGAGGAAGGGGAAGTAGGGATTTCAATAGGAGCATGAGAGCTTCCCTGCTCCAAACAAAAAAAAAAAAAGAAAGAGAAAAAAAAGATGAGGAAACATTAGAAATCTATCAAAGCAAAGCAAATCCAAAATAGAAGATAAAAGATGAACTCACCAACAAAGACTCGCTCATAAAGCTGGAGGACCGCAGATGCTTAGACAAAGAACCTTTAACCCCAATAGGGGGAAGTTCAGAAGCAGCCTTTGTTGCAGGAGGGACCTTTTGTCCACTAGCGCTCTGGAGGCTCAGCCGGATATCACGAGGGGCAGGGACTTGCTTGGGACTAACAGCTTTCCGCTTACGAGCCAGACGGCTCTCCAGGTCTTCCTTGTCATCATGGCTAGAATCCTTCACTTGAAGGGAATCAGGGGAACTCTCCTCTCCATCAGAAGAAGCCCCCTCATCTCCCTCCATGGCAGCAGAACCCCCTGCCTGAACAGATCCTCCGGTAACCTTCATCTCAACACCCCGGTTCAAACCCGGCTCAACCTTGTCATCAACCACAAATTTAACATCTCTGGAATCCCCTTGAAGCAACCCCCACAAAGTCATCTCTACACAAAATAAATACTAAAGATGACTACAAAAACCCCTAAAAATAAAGACAGGTACAACAAGCCAAGAACAAGAGAATACCTTTTTTGCCAAAAAAGGCCTTGGGTAGGACTGAGTAGAAGGGGCTCAGTCCTCCCATAGCCAGGATCCCTTCGGAGAAAGTAAAAGCTCTCGTCGGGTCTCGTACATGTGCTTCCATTGGACAATTTTATCAGCAGACAAGATAGGAACGTTGTCTTCAATGGCAGCCTCGGCATCCCTCAAAGGTGGAGACTCTGGTATCATAGCAGCAGAAACGAAGATAAACCTGCTCTTCCATTCTTTAGGATAGGTAGAGGTCGGCATCAAGGAGTAACAAGGCCGAGGCACATTATCCTTTCGTTTGGCGAAGGTGAACCAGTCCCCATCTAAAATTAAGTTGTAAAACATGCAGAACAGGGGAATTGACGGCTCACCAGAAACCGCCACACAGGATAACTCAAAATGCACAACCCTCATAAACCCCAGAGGGTGCAATTAGGAGAAATGAACTCCGAAATGACGTAACAAGTCTATCTTGAAGGAAGAAAGGGGATACCGGACGCCACAGGAAGAAAATGCCAAAGTGTAGAGAACAATCCGATCTGGTGTACATTCGGCCGAATCATCGGGGCCTGGTAAAGTATGAGAAAAACGTTCACGTATCTTGTAGGTCTCAACGAAGGATTCCAAATCCTTCGTTGTCAGAACAGACCGAATCGTAGAGCAGCCGGTGCGGCTCATGGTGAAGGGAGAAACGACGATTGGAAGATTACAGGAAAAGAGAAATGTGGAAGAAAAGTGGTGGAAGTTAAGAGAAATTCAAAAGGAAATGAGGGTTTTAAAGAGATAACTGACAGGAAGGGGAAACCGTCACATCACCATCCCTTCAAATTTAAAAATTGTGCACGTGTATTAAGGGGATTAAACCCCCGCCATTGATATTCGGCAATTAATAAGCCTCGAAAAAAGAAGGGGGGCACGTAATGATTAGCTAAGGGTGGGCCCACATTCTTAGCCCAAGAAAATTACTTCCATTGAACAGTTATGACTCAGCCCCGGATCATGAAACTTGGGTCTCAGAGCCAGGGATTAAAGATGACTTGACGACGGGCCAATGGATTGCTCCATTTACCCGTCTTGGGCTATTATCATGTAGGCCCAACAGATAAGGCCCAATGATATAAAACTTGCCCATTAAGGTTTCTCTATTAGAAACAAGCGGGAAAAAGGAGCTGGAAAAGAAGACTGCATGCATTAAATGAAGTGATAAGAAAGGCATATCCGGCTGGCATAGTACTTACTAGCCGGTGACATTAAATAAGGGCGATCATCTTCCCGTTGGGGCTCAGACACGTGTCTGAGTTCCCCATTGGTGCTCAGAGTCCGTTAGATCATCTCGTAAATATCCCACATGTAAGATAAGGCCTCTCGGTTATATAAGGAAGGTAAGAGACAATCAAAAGGGCAAGTCCAAGGTATCACACTAAATACTCTCACATTTATTCCGACCATAATACCTCTACATTAAATACACACACATTTATTAGATTCACACCATAGAGAAACATTCCGGTGATCACATTCATCGGAATAAGTTTTTCATACTCTCCGGCAAGTTTACTTATTCTCAAGCCGGAGCTTGGTCACGGATCCCCCCCCCCCCCTCGGGGCCCTCCGTGATGAGGCTAACGGTTTCCTTTTTTGTAGCAAACGAAGGCTGGGATATTCCGACGTCAGCGAAGACCCTTTGAACGCCATCAGGGATTTGGGTATTCGACAGTATCCTTCCGGCTGCACTTCTCCACACAAACGTATTTACTTTAGGTTGTGCCCAGTTACATCAAGGCATCACAAACCTGCCTGGAGCTGATCTGTTCGCAGTCTTAAAATCTTCCTTCACTATTTTACCGATAAAGGTTTCTTTTCTTCCGATTTCCATTCCCATGTGTCTTGTATCTCCTCCATTTTTTTGTTCCTAAACAATTCCATGAGCTTCATAAATTATGCCCACTCCTCCACTCTTTGCGGTTTCGCCTTCCACCCCCAGTCCCATACAGTTGCCTCTCCCCATTTCTTATAATTTTCCTGCACTAATACCCCATTCCTTGCTGCCATATTTTCCTGCACTAAGTCCTTTAACTATATGTACAGTACGTATATGAGCAAAGTGAGGGCAAGCAGTATCATACTATCATATGGACCCCCTACCTCTTTACCCTCTCATCCATCTTCGAATGATTGATAAGTAGAATTAAAGTACGAAAAAAAAAACCACAGGCTAAAAATATGAACTAAAGTGTTGACATAAATATTGAAATGAAAGAAACATACATTATTTTGGATATACGTTTTGAAACCTGTTATATAATCACTGTACCTACAAACGAATGAATATACCAGTCTCTTTATAGAGTTTACATAACTGTGAAACAACATTAGCCAAGAAAATAACAAAACCTTAAACTACAGGTTTCTTTGCAAACCTTAAACTTACTTAGTTCTTACAGCCTAAGCTTCAAAAAATGTGACTATTTATTCTATGGGATGGGACTACTCTGACTTTACATTCCGATGTCAAGTAAAACTATACGCGTATTCTTGTGCCTGGTCCAGTTCATGTTCGGCTATCTTTTTACTATGCAAGCCTCTTAGAACACCCTTGTAGACATCAACAGCCCTATGTACCTGGATTAGAATCCAACTGGTTAGAACGAAGAGTGTTTCCAATAAGAATCATTACTACAAAAAACAAACTTAACACACCTTGCTTGGTGTGGATGTTTGATTAACTTAACTATCATATATATGAGGTGCAAGGGTAACTCATCCATTTGGGGTCATATATTTAAGAACTTAATCATGTAGCACCTGATCGCTTTAGCAAATTAGATACCTAATCAAGTCTCACCAAATAATATACCTATTCTAGTGATCCAGTATCATCAAATTACTAAACAAAAGCATAATACATTAATACAATTAATTATGTCTCACCAAAATTTGAGGCTCATTCTCATATACACGCAGACCATGCGCAGACGTAAGGGCATGCAGCGTGTTTGTTTTTTAGAAGACAAATAATTCAAAAAACTCTGCTTGACCACTTTTTGGTGCAGACATGGACTACCATCTTCTCAACTCTTCTAACCTCTTCACAATACACACAAACCCTAACCCCTCCTCCACCTCCTTTCTTCTTCCCTGCCACCACCGCCACCACCTCTCCTCCCACATCACCGCCGCCACCACCTCTCCTCCCACAGCCCCGTCGTGCTGCCGCCACCACCACCTTCGTCGCCCCCTCTTCTTCGTCGGGCTCCACCCACTGCCACCCCCTCTCCCCCACCGCCGACGCCACCCCTGCTGCTGACGCCCCCTCTAGAAATCTTGCGATATCTCTGAAACTTTATGCTCCGGACAGTGCTCCTGCTCTTGCTATCAAAGCTACAATGGAGAAGACGAAACGCAGGTAATTTTTTTACAAATTTTATACAGTAATCTAAGTTTTCTGGTTAGGTTTTGTAACGATTTAACGTAACTGATCGATTTTGAAGTTGTTGATGATCCGAAGTGCATCGATTTGAGTTTGTGTTACGAGTAATTTAAATACGATTAGAAGTATATTTGAATCTGAAACTCGGTTTGATCTGAATAGATCTAACTTATTTGATCGATTTCAAAATCGTTGATACTATCCATTTCTGCATTTGACTAAAATTAGGTTTCATCTGGAATTCTGAATAGATCTAGCTTAATTGATCGATTTCAAAATCGTTGATAGTATCCGTTTC
The DNA here is from genome assembly GCA_030545235.1 of Helianthus tuberosus. Classification (NCBI taxonomy): domain Eukaryota; kingdom Viridiplantae; phylum Streptophyta; class Magnoliopsida; order Asterales; family Asteraceae; genus Helianthus; species Helianthus tuberosus. Next base: position 6,437 of record JARYGA010009104.1, on the reverse strand, counting down.
TGCATCCAAATCTGACCTAATGTAAATGATCGATTTTAAAATTGTTGATATTCATATCTTGATCAATTTCAGTTTGCGTTATGAATAGTTCAATCAAATACATCCGTTTCTACATTCAGAGAGAGAGAGATAGGTGTTGTTTGCTTGCAAAAGTTAAAAAACAAACAGTTTTTTTCTTGCAGACTGCAGAGGTTTGGTCCACTTCTTCTGCTGCTGATGTTTGCAGATGTGGTCCGCAGACTGCAGACTTTTTACCTCTGAAAAACAAACAGCACCTTAGATTTAAAAAAATGGCATCTGCTACTAAAAAAATAAAGGGTTAATGGATTTAAACACCCACAACTATTGCCATTTGGCCGCTGGCACTCTCAACTTTGACTTTGGCTCACACCACTCCCAACTTAACACTTGGGTTGCTGTGTCACCACGTCGTTAAATAAACACTAACTGGGTTAGTTCTTTTTGCTGACGTGGCCATTTTGTCCCACATGGCATGCTGACATGGCATGTTTTTATGAGGTGATAGTGTATTTTTTTTAATTCAAATGTGTATTGTTATTTTTTCATTCTGATTCAAATTTTAAAAAAACAAATACATATAATCAGCCAATATCATCTTCAACATCAGATTTCACCACCACCGCCAACATCATCTCCTTCCCCCTTTCTCACCACCGCCACAATCAACCCAGCCACCACCTCCTTCTCCCTTTCTCACCACCGCCACAATCAACCCAGCCAACATCATCTCCTTCCCCCTTTCTCGAAACAAATCTGACCGGTGACCCTGTCAGTATGAAATGAAGACAAGCCACCATCGTCGGCGCCGTTGAGACCATCATCAACATCATCATCGACAATCTCAGAAATAACAGAAAAATGGTGAAGGGGGTTTTTACCGTGATGCTTCGTCGGTCAGAATACCCGTGCCGCCGCCATGGCTCCGCTGCCGTCGGCGGATCGTTGCCGGAAAACGGCGCCTTCGCCGTCGATCTCTTTCCTCGTTCTCTCTCTCTCTTCTCTGTTACTCATCTCTGCTCCTCTCTCTTCTTTTTGTCATCGCACCACCACCTGACAATGGTGGTGGTGGTCGGCCGGAGAAAGAGCCGGCGGCAAGGAGGAGGCCGTCGGAACGGAAGCAGGCGGAGGTGGCGGTGTCTTTGAAGGCGGAGATGGTGGATTTGGGTTAGAGGGTTTGTGAGGAGAAGATAGTGACGGTGGTGGAGTGAGTGGCGGCGAAATCGTGTGGAGAAGTTGGGGAGACTTATGGAGGAGATTAGGGTTTGCAGTTGTTTGGATTTGAATGACTTATGGAGGAGAGATATTTGTTTTCTTTTATTGCTGATTATTTCATTTGAATTCAAAAAAAAATACACTATCACCTCATAAAAACATAAAAACATGCCATGTCAGCATGCCACGTGGGACAAAATGGCCATGTCAGCAAAAAGAACTAACCCAGTTAGTGTTTATTTAACGACGGGGTGACACATCAACCCAAGTGTTAAGCTGGAAGTGGTGTGAGCCAAAGTCAAAGTTAAGAGTGTCAGCAGCCAAATAACAATAGTTGAGGGTGTTTAAATCCATTAACCCAAAAATAAAAAAGCATAATACATTAATACAATTAATTAAGTCTCACCAAAATTTCAAGCTCATTCTCATATACACTTAGATTTAAAAAAAGGCACCTGCAATCTTTAGAGAGAATTTGCAACGACGGATTAACTGAATTGTATTTGCAAGAAACATGAGTGTTTTTTCGTATGTATGACCTACTTATAAAGAGAGAAGATATGAACAATACTTCAAAAATTGTATTTGAATTTCTTGCCAAAAGCTACATACTATTCTATTTACATTGGATTCAAACTGTGCATGGTATCATCTTAATAGTAATATCTTACCTTTCATCTTTATGTTCTTGTGTTTTCATTTAAAAAATGCAATGCATTTTGCCATTGTTTTTTTTTTTATGGGAAACCAGGTAGCTGCATATCTACATGTCATTGAAAAATGTGGAGTCATGTTATCAACCCTGCATCAGCATTGCTAAAAAGTGAATGGTTTCATTGGTGGTCCTTCTACTCCTACAATATAAGAGAAAAACATATATGCTTAGTTTTGAAAAGGAATAAAACAGTTTCGTTGATGTTAGATGGAGATGTTATTAATTACCGGTGGTTGGTGGCGTTTTTCGATTTATTCAGTCAAAAGTATAGATATCCACAACAATGAATAAGTTAGGACTAAGGTAAACAAATGTTAACTCTAATTAGCTCACGGGACCATTGCCAACTTTAATTTCAAATAACAAATAGGACATTTAAACCTTTCTAAGGGTAATTGGTAAACTTATTAAACACTTTCTTTTGTTTCGTCAGGTCGGACATAGGGAGAGCAAAATGATACTATTATTTAACTGGGTAGACCAACAGTTAATTGGATTAGGAAAAAAAAAAACGAAAAGTAGACACCTGACATGCATAATGATAAGTGAAACTATACACAAAAGCAATAAACGATCGCGGTAACTATCAATCTTGAACATGTTGGTTTGGCTCAAAACAACTATAATGAAACCCATATGAGTCACGACATGTGTATTTCAAGCTAGATAATGGGTCGAAATGGGTCAGTTCTAGTTGGCCACAAATACACTTTTTAATTACTAACAGAATTTATTATTAACCGTTACATCAGTTTCCAAGGAGGTGCTTACACATATACTATAAATTAAAAATAAAATATCACCCTACTAATTTTTGTAACATCACAAAAAAGGTACCAGTTAACAGTTTACCTGTTGGAAAGTTCACTGTTTGCCGGTACAATTGGTAAAAGGAATGCAACTTGGTTTTATCGCTACTTTTGTGGATAGAATTCAATTCATCAATTAAAATGTGTAACCAAATCAAATACTTAGTGATTTTATCTCTACTTTTGTGGATGGAATTCAACTACGGCCAACTAAGATTAGGGATGAGCTCCGTAGTCGGTACCAGTACCAAAAGTCCCAAAAAATGGGTACCGGTACCGAAAATACCCGGTACGCTTTGAAACTGGTAAAGACCGGCATTTGAAGGTAACAACCGGTAAATACAGGTACCGAAAACGCTAAATGTCTGTACCGAAAATCGATTCGGTTCGGGAAAGTCGGTACAGGTACCCGGTACCATTAGCTCATCACTAACTAAGAACATGCACTCAGGCGTTATACCACCAACCAACCACTGGGTTAATTGAATTTCTTATGTAGTTATAGGATCAAACCTTAGCGGCAACATTGATATGAGGTGCTAACTTACCTTACATAGCAGTGTTGTTCATATTTATATATGTACACACACATTAAACACATCCTTTGGAGATGTTTTCTTTCAGGGGTAGATTCTTCATAGTGTATCAATATCTGCACCAGGTCCATATACCTTTTAGTATACAAAAATTACATATGTTGAAACCAATACCAACTTGCAAAAATTAGATGACAACAATCTTAGCTTATCTCAGAAAACTAAATTGAGAAAGTGTTGAATGGAAAGAATAAAAACTGTAATTTTACCATAACGGGTCAACAAGGGGTAATGCCCGCTACCCCTTGGCGCTCCGGCGGTAGTGTAAATTTTGGAAAAATTTGACGTTTTTTCTATTTCGTTACCGCTTATTTATAAAACGTTACTGCTTGGCCCGAATCCTAGATCCGCCACTGGAGTCGCATATAGGGCTAGAGCATTAAGGAGAAATCTATTAACGTACAAATTTGAGCAGAATGATGGTTATAGTCAAGTAGTTATGACTAAAGGCGAAGGTTTATTTAGGATTTGAGCCTTGTACTTACCGGACTAAGGTTATTATGAATTTTAACAGGACCTTTGCTACTTTAGTTTTACTATTGTCTATTGTGTAATATGAGGTAAAAAAATGTTTTTTAAAGAAGTTGTATTCAAAAAGTACGTGGTTTGACACATTATGTGAAAATGGGGCACTTAATGTGAAAAAAGAATGATTTAATAAGTGCATGTTTAATATAAGTGCCAATGATACTACTTACATCATTCTTACATGATCTACAACTTGTTATTTTCTTATTCTTTGTAAGAATCGAACAGGAAAGGAGTGCACCATAAAAATGAAACTTTGTAAGAATCAAAACAAGGAACAGAGGATGAATTACCTGAACCTATTCAGTTGTAAAACAGAATGGTAGGAAACAAAGTGACCCTAACCCAAACCAAAGTGTTGATTTTGCTGCATCATTCCACATCATCAGATCATTAACCAGTGTCCCAATCCGATGAAAATCATACTTGTAATCTAATTAAAAAAAGTAAACTAATTAATTAAAATCAGAGCAAAGAAAATGGTTACCGGATCCCACACTGCAAGCTTCAACTTCTTACCAATTGTAGGATAAAGAACTTCAAGGGTAGTTTACTCAAAAGAATAGAACTTTTACCAACTCTTGAATCCCTAATCAGCAACAAATTGAAACCTTGGTATGTGAACATGGAACCAAACCCTTGCACTATTCAAGCTGTCTAGCACCAACAAATCTGCAGAAGTCGAGAACTTGGGTAACAATCATGAAAATAGTTCCATGATCGATTGACACTTTCTCATGAACCAAAGAAAGTTGCACATTCAAAAACATACGAAACCACCAGCAAACTTCTCCCCAGACCCACCCACACCATTGTTAGGATCAGAATAAACACACGAACACAGAACTCACACACACACAATTTTCTGATGAAGAACACAAAGATTTATAGTGGTTCGGTCTGGTTCTGACCTACGTCCACTCTCGGTAACTAGGAGTATTTGTTATTAAGCTTGGTACAATTTTACAGATACATAACAATCTCATATATATAAGATTGAGGAAAGAGAAGAATGTCCCAAAACATTATCCTGTGAAATCTGGATCACCAAGACAATTATTCCCTTATCAACTTGATCAGCTTTGCTGACCTCAAGTTGATCAAATTGTCAAGTGGTTTGGCTTCACACTCAACAATCTCCCACTTGAAGCCACGGAATAATCTTCACCTGTGCTTCAACTGTGCATCAGTATCTTTGTAAAAACTTTGATCTTCATACATTCCTAGTTACCCGGCCTTCTCTTCAGTTAACCTGAAGGCCAGTTGAAGCTATGCAAAGCTTCAACTTCTCTAAGGTGACAACCTTAGTCAACATATTAGATGGATTTTCACTTCCTTTGATCTTCTTCAACTTTAAACTGCCTTCACTAACTTGCTCTCTGATGAAGTGATATCTCAGTTGTATGTGCTTTGTCTTCGAATCGAAGACAGGATTCTTTGCAAGGTGTATTGCACTTTGATTGTCACAGAATAGTGCACAATCAGCTTGTTCCTTGCCGAGCTCTTTGAGAAAATTCTTCAACCATATAAGCTCTTTGCTTGCTTCAGCAACTGCCATACTCTCTGCTTCTGTGGTTGAAATGGCAACACTTTTCTGCAGTCTGGACATCCAGCTTACTGAAGTGCCTCCCACTGTAAAGACATATCCGATGGTGCTTTTGTAAGATTCTTTACAACCACCAAGGTCAGCATCCGCAAAACCCTTCAGAATAACATCTTTCCCCTTAAACTGTAATGCCACTTTTGAAGTCCCCTTCAAATATCTTAGCAGCCATTTAACTGCTTCCCAGTGTTCTCTCCCTGGATTGGACATAAACCGACTAACAACTCCCACTGCATGAGCTATATCTGGTCTCGTGCATACCATTGCATACATGAGGCTACCAACTGCCGATGCATACGGAACTTTAGCTATTTCTGCTTTGTCTTCATCTGATCTGGGTGACTGAACTTTAGAAAGCTTAAAGTGACTTCCCAAAGGTGTGCTTCGAATCTTGGCGTCTTTAAGGCTGAATCTTTCTAACACTTTCTCAATGTACTTCTCTTGAGAGAGTGTCAAAGAACCATCTTCTTTGTTTCTGAAAATACTCATCCCGAGTATTTGGTTTGCAGCTCCCAAGTCTTTCATCTCAAACTCTTCAGACATCTGCTTCTTCAGCTTCTTGATCTCTGTCATGTCTGAACCTGCAATCAACATATCATCCACATATAGTAATAGAATGATATAAGAACCCTTAAACCTCTTGATGTAACAACAATGGTCATTGTCACATCTCTTGTATCCGACTCTTCCCATGAAGTTATCAAACTTCAAATACCAATGTCTGGGCGCCTGTTTCAGACCATACAAACTCTTCTTCAACTTACACACCAAGTTTTCTTTGCCTTTAACCTGAAAACCTTCTGGTTGTGTCATGTAGATATCTTCTTCTAGGTCACCATGTAGAAAAGTTGTCTTGACATCTAGTTGCTCTAGATGCAAGCCTTCTGCTGCTACAATACTGAGAACAAGTCTGATGGTAGTCATTTTCACCACTGGAGAAAATATTTCATTGA
>JARYGA010009103.1:0-34171 GCA_030545235.1 Helianthus tuberosus | reverse complement strand
GGGCATGGTTTGAGCAAAAGAGATGCCAGTAATACGAAAGAATTGCATCATGAATTCAGGAAAAGGGTATCGAAGACCTAGTGAAAAAGGATATGCTGGAAAACAGATCCATTCGGTAGAAGAAACATCCGATCGGATTGACCGATCAAATGGCCTAAAGACTGTGCTGTCAGGGAAAGCGCCGGAGGCTCTTAAAGCTGCAATATCTGCGTTGTCAAAAGCGCAGATCTCCTTCTCGGGATTTTTGAGAAGATTCTGCTGGGTGAAGGTCTCGGCGGCCATTGCTAGAAAGATGAAGTAAATTGACAGGAAGAAAATCAAAAATGGAGATTTACCTGAAGGGTCTGTTGAAGATATCTGCTTTTCAAACAAGAAAAGAGAATATAGGGGCATCGTGGATCTCCATGGAGTAAAAAACGCGTTGGAAGTTATGATGTGATCTTGACCGTCGCTTCATTTTAAATGCCTTGAGTTGTGGGATAAGATTTTTGAAATATATCCGTTGGATTGGTATCCCAACTGATATATTTGGGGACAATTGTTAGGGGTCATTTTCTTAACATACGTATCCTGACCAATATCCTGCCTTTGTTTGTTTATTTGTGATCAAAATGCTGGAAGAGGATATTGCTAACATCTTGGGCGATATCCTGAGGCTTATTGAATTAACCACGTGCAGGTTAAGGGCTGAGGCTTGCTAACGGTCAAGAGGACTTCTTCTCCTCAAGACTCGGACGAATTTGTTGAGAAAGAGACGTTGAGCCCGAAAGACCAGGTCTACAACGTTCCAAGAAGGAATATTCGGTGGATCCCGCAAGTTTAGGGTAGTTAGTTATTTTATCTTTACTATAAATAGATGAGGTCGGATCCGCTTAGAACACAACAATTCACACTTACACTCTCGAACACTTTCACTCTCTAGCTAATTGCAAACACCACACTTGTATTTCATTTTCATTGTAACACTTAGTCGATCCGTACCACATCCCGCACTGTATCCTGATTTTTGAAGCAATTGAAGAACAAGGCAGCTGCGATTGTCAGCTCCCGAGGTTTTATGCCGGCGATCTAGATTGATCAAGGGCTTTCCTCGTACATCTCGTGTCGTTTACTTTATTTTCGCTCATTGTTTGATCATAGATACAGCTCAATATCCTGAGCCGTATCCTGAGTACTGTTTTTCCAAATAACTTAACAAGTATATTTTTAACACACTTTCTAGCACACTACCTCACTTAACTAATTTGATCACTTAATTACTTCGGTAATTTTTGACCAAAACACTTATGTATTAGTATGAAATAAAATAACTAAGCTATTTAATTAGTCAAGCAAGTAAGGAATAAAACTTAATGTCAAATATGACCAAATAGTGAACAAGAAGGACTAAAGTGGGAAAATGGGTTGAAGTTTCTTTTAAATAGAAAACTTCGGTAAGTTAGTGTGTGTGTGTGTCAACACCCAAAGAGAACAAAGAAACACTCAAAAATCCATAAATTGAAGAAGGATTTGAAGCTAAATCAATGCATGAATGAAGAATCCTCACCATCTCATCCTAATGAACATGTGGTAAGTTATAAATTTTGATTTGGTGTTTTTTCAAGAAGTGGGTTATGATCAAACCATGAAGTAGTATGAAATTAAGTATGAGGAGGTGTTAAATCACCATATATGTCTTAGGTTATGCACGATTTTGAGTAACTTGATGTTTATAAGTGAATCCCATTTGGGATGATGGAGATGGCGACATGGGTGTGTCACCCATGTCCAATCCTTGTACAAATATAACGAATTAGGTAGTGTGTGATGCATAATTGTTAGTTGGATTGAATGTGATATGAATTTGTTGATGTTTTGTGTTATTCGATGAATGAAAGCAAGAGGTAGGAAGTAAGTATGAAATACTTGTACTTTGTGCTTAAATTGTAATACGCCCACCAATTGTTTGATGAAATGCCTAAGTGACAATTGTAGATGAAATTGTATGTAATTTATGGGTGAACATGTATAGGATGTAACCATTAGGAAATTAAACATGTGAAATGTATTTTAAATGGAATACATGTAGGAATTTTGGTTGGTTATGTGATTTGGTAAAAAGTGTGCATTAGAAGGTTGTACTCTAAGTTGGAATGACATGATGTTCACCATATGTTTGAATAGTCGTTTTTTTGATATTGAGAAGTAAATATATACTAAATGTGAAGCATATGAGATCATTAGAAGGGGATGAAGTTGGAATGATGTTGAGTTAGCCAAGTATGAGATGAACTAGATGTGAAGTGATGAAAATGCTAATATGCATGAAAATGATGATACATGTGTATGTGTGTGTAACTAGGTGATTACAGGGTTATATGTATTTCACTATATGGGTATGAAATGTTTATGGTGCCATTAGTATGATCGACTACAACGATACGAACATATGTTCCTAAGTTGTAAGTTTGTATAGTTGACCATTGACTTTATGAAAATGTCAACGAGTAGGATAATAGTATAATTAGAAATCCTAATCTGATTGTAAGACTAGGAGGATTGAGTGATGCCTGATGGGTCATTACATGTTATATTTGATGGTATGATGAACCACGTAAATTTGGAATGTTGCATTGTTAAGTCTACGCCTTGTGCTTGTTAGGATTGACTATTGAAAGTCAAAATACATGATATGAATTAGCGATGATTTGGTGATATGTAATATCATGTATGTTAACAAGAATGTAAATTGTGGCGACATGTAAGGATAAGCATCATGTCAAGGACGCAAGCACGAAAGGCTAATGGGTCAAGAGGAAGCGAGAAAGCGATCACGAATATGGACGCTTAAGGTAAGTGGTTTTCAGAATCACTTCTTATTTTGTTTAAGTGAAATTATGTAAAAGTATTTAAGTATGAATAATTGAAATCAAGTAAGGATTTGCAAATAATGGAAATGCTAGGATGAGAATGGTGTAATGGTCGTACAATGTCAACCCGGTGAAACCTCATCATAGGGGCAAACATGTCAAAACTTTTAGTCGAAAGATTTAGCCAAAGAATATGGGGATTGGGTTAGAAAAGGTATGGAATGAATTGAGGATTTGAATAATGATTATTTCACGTCTTAGAACCCCCAGAACACACAGTTAGTGAGTAGAATGAACAAACTCATGCATACTGTGTGTTCGCTCAGAGACGCAAAGCAAGTGAGTACTTTTAAATTTTAAGGATTTTGTATAACAGATAATGAAACGGGATGTTACGGGAGGTTACAGAATGTTATGGGATATTACTGTATGTTATGGGACGTTATGGGTCAGTTCGGGTCGGAATGGAGCTTGGAAACAAGTCTTACAAGCTGAAACAAAGGAAAACAATGTCGGTAACATAGAGGGGGCGTCGCCGACGCTGCCCCTATGTTCCGACGCCTTAAATTGCTGTCTACGCCACTTTCTGACGACACGATAATGCACGGGGCAACGCCGACGTCGCCTGCAGGTCTGAATCGCTGTTTTTGTTGGTTTTTCATACCGAGAGTTCCATACCTCCTTAAACCTGTTTCGTGACCCCACTAGAACCCTGAAAGGTGATAAAAACTGATAAAAGCTTATGGGTGGATAGTTGTTTGCATGAATAAGTATGATAATAGAATGTAAATAAGTCAACCGAGACTTGTATGTATGTTGTAGATATGCAATCATAGTGGACGTAAGTAACGTGAACTTATATGTGTGATATATGTAGGGGACTGGTTGGCATGTAATTGGTTTTTAGGAAAGTGCATATACGTGTTGTAGTTGAATGAATGTATACCAATGATACGTGTTCATGAGAAGATGTGAATTTCCAATATGTTGAGATTATGTGTTAGTAATCGTCTTCCATTGAGAAAGAAATGTAATGCAGATATGAGAACGTTGGGCTCTCGAGGAATTGGTGTCGAATTTGGAGCAAGTAGATTCGAGGGGATAATCGAATGAAATAGAATTATGTAGCTAGAATGCCATACGGTCTTTAAATATATGCATTTCATTTTGTATGATGTTATCAATTACTAATAGGTTGATTGTATATGGTGACTGTAACAACTCTCATTAAAAGTCCTATTTATTATTTTAATTGTCCAATATGAAACCCTAATTAAGAAACCCAAGTAATTCTGTATGAACCCTAAAATTTTCAGAATAATCGGAATCAGGATCAGGGCCCCTAAAACTCAGGGGGGGGGGGGTAAACCCTAGTTAGTAATATCCACACAGTTTGTTGTCGAAATTGAAATTGCATGGACGACCAACTCAGCTGAGCTAGTAACACACGAGGCTACCCTATGGTAGAGTGTGACCCCCGCGACACGCGACAGGGGAGGAGGATCCCTTCACGACACGCGGGAGGGTCAATTTTTCAGTATAAATAGTGGGGTTTGGGACTTGAACTCTGGCACTTGTTCGACGTAAAAACTCAAATTGTACGCTGAGATATTGTCCAAATACTACAAAACACACACGATCACGAAACGCTGCCGCAATACAGGGTAATAACTTAATCGCTGCTACGATTTAATGTCCGATCGATAGAAATCAATCCAATGGATGTTTAAGTGCTGCCCAAATTAGGGTTATGCTTTGTCATTCGTCGTGAATTCGATGGATGTTTAAGTATCGCACTTTGTCATTCGTTGTGAGGGTTTCAATCTCGTGAGTTATCGTAAATGTCGTATTAGTTACTAACCTAGTTTGTGTGCATTGTTATTTAAACTAGGTTAACAAGGCAAATCAGTAGGCTAAGCTCTGTTCATATTAAATCTGCAATGTGAGTCATTCTCTTTTTATCAAATTTGATTTCAAAATCATGTTTACTTTCAAAGTTATAATTACAGGGATTAAGTCTTTGTAGTCACTAAATTACAGTCGGTATGTGGGGTTTGTATACAATACTTGATAACCGTCACCATTGGACAACGAGTTAGCCAAGGGGTGATATGACCATAGTCACAGACACCATTGGACAATGAGGTTACCAATGGATGGTCGAGTGACAAATACCGTGGGTAGTTGGTTGATATATGGAAACATTGTAATCGCTCTTAATACTGTAAATTATAACAAACGCGTCGTTTTAGTAAAAAGAATGATTCACCAGTATTTCCCGCTGACAAAACCTTTTTCAAACATGTTTCAGGTGATCTGTTGTGATCCAGGAAAAGTGCCGCGAAGCACTACAAGCTTAAGGAAGTGGCTCAATATAAAATAAAGAAACATGTTTTGTAAAATAAAGATTTCTTAGTGAAATCATATGATTGTAAACTACCGGGGTTTATCCCGAATTGTGAAATAAAGTAATCGGGAAATTTCAGTTTTAAAAAGATCCTGTTAAAATCTTCCGCTGTTAACTCAATTAAATAAATACCACGGGATTTTCTGTCCCGCGGCTCCTGAAACGGGTCAAACCGGGTCGGGGGCCGTGACAGAAAAATGTGGTATCAGAGCCACTGATTTAAGCCAATTAAGTATTTAGAAAATACTTAATTTTAATGATTGCTATTCTTATAATTACGTGTTTTATTATTTGAATATTTGTTTACAGTATGGGTAAGCAAAGACTTTCGGATATCTACTATAAATTAGATATTTCACCAAAAGAAAAAGGATCATCATCCTCAAAACACTATGCAAATCCTGAAGAAGGAATATTTGTTCGAAAGGCACAGTATGAGGAATCACTTTCTCCTAATAAAAGAAGTTTGATTATTAGGAAAAGTCAGGAGAAAATAAAGAAATCACAACCAAAAGAAAAGAGAGTTAATCAGAAAACCCAAGAACTAGGCAGTAACCCACCATGGGAAGACAAGTTAGATGAAAAATGGGCAGATCTCTATATGCTAGCCACTGTAGCAGTAAATGCAAATCTTTAAATACCCTGTTTCAGTTCTAGCACCCATAACACTTACAAGCCAGAAACTTTACCCAGTAACTAAATAAGTTTACAGTAAACCCTAATATGTTTTAATTATCAGTTGTCCTTTATATTTAAATTAGTCACACGGTATGCAATAATATTTAAAGGTTATCTATGAAATTTTGTTATAAAATTTTAACTTAGCAATTTTTTTGTGTATTTTTCATATATGCTAAACAGCATGAATGACTTATCTGAAGCCCTTTAGAATCTCAATCTCTATCCGGTGAAAATAGAGGTTTCCAGAGATTTTACTGGTTATATACCCGATATAGAAGAACCTATGGAATTCAACGCTCCACCTCCGGAGAAACCCAAGCCTAAGAAAAGGAGAAGATTTGTGGGATGGAGGCGTGTGCGCAGGAGGAAACCCGCAACTAGGAAGATTCCCAAAATAGAAAATCCCTTAGATAAAGGAAAGGGGATTGAAGTAGGGGAAGGTTCTAGGCAGACAGAAATGAAGATTGGAGAAGGTTCTAGGCAGACAGAGATGAAAATTGGGGAAAGCTCTAGAAAAGTCGAGGAGTTACCATTTCAGGAGGAATTAGATCGCGCATTGGCAAGCTGTGATATCGTCAGGCCTGTCAATAATAATCTCTACCCTTATCCTGCTGAAACTCAACTTCCAATGAAGTTGGAACCAACAATCCTAGAACCTATAATCCACACCCAACCTCTAGGAATGGACGAGTGGTGGACCAATGATTGACAGTTCCAAAACCTTCTCAACAATCCTTATACCTTTCTCCCTCAGTTCGACCCAGAACCTATACCAAACCCACCAATGAGCAATGAAAATTTAGCTGAACTCCGCCACTTTGGCGAGGAGCCGGTGGATGCAGGAAATAGGATCAGGGAAGTAGGAGAACAGATCTCCTGGAAATACGATGAGAGGGAACGTCGTTACTGAAGTACCAACTGACGAGAGATAGTGGGGTGGTGAAACTGTGGTTGTATAATAAATAGAAAAATATAATCTTATAAAATAACCTAAAATAAAACTTTGTAAGAAAAAGGTGTGTAATGATGCATAATATATAAATATATAATGGGAATCGAGAAATCGATAATTTTGGCTATATGTGTGTTGTGAAATTTGTATGATTGTTTTGTGTATAATTGTTATTTACTCTATACTAATAAATTATATATATTAATTATCAGATGGAAAACGCTAATAATGAACCAGTTAATGAGGTTAACCAATCTGAGCAACACCCGGAGGATCAATTTATGACTAGGCAAGATATCGAGAATATCGTTGCTCAAGGAATAGCCAATGATATTCCAGCAATACTTGCTGCTGCCCAGAAACCTGTTGAACCTCAACAAATCATTCCTAGCAAATGTATTTCTGAAGATAACTTCAGTAATAGCGTAAAAGGAGGCGGTAATCATACTAATCACGATAATGATCCACGGAAAGCTCCGTTCCCTAAGAAAATGAAAGCTGCAACGCCTGGTTGCACTTACAAAGAATTTCTTGCTTGTAAACCCGCTGAATTTGCAGGCAATGAAGGAGCGACTGCGGCACTGCGTTGGTTAGAGAAAACCGAGGCAGTAATTACAATAAGTAAATGTGCCAAGGACGACAAGGTTATGTATGCGTCGAATCTTTTCAAAGAAGGGGCGCTAGAATGGTGGAATACAATACTTTAAGCTAAAGAAAGAAATATGGCCTATGCCATGAATTGGGAAGAATTTAAGCAACTAATAGAACGAAAATTCTGTCCCGAATACGAAAAAGAGCAAAGGGCGAATAAATTTCTGAACCATCGAATGATGGGTGTAGATTGTCGAGGGTATACTTCGACATTCTTTGAATATGCTAGAGTGGTACCAACACTGGCTTCGCCAGAACCGGTACTCATTTCTCGTTATATTTGGGGATTGATTGGCGAAATTCGTAATATCGTTAAAGCTGCGAGACCTCGCACTATTGACGATGCGGTGGAATTAGCTAATACCCTAACTGACGAACTGGTACGCACAAGAGATGAAAACAGGAAAAAGGAACTGGCTCAGAAAATTACCCAAGGATTTCGTACGGGTAATAACAGCAGCTTCAGGAAAAGAGGAACAGGGCAATCTTCAACTCCGCCGTTCTGCAGGAATTGCAGAAAGAAACATTATGGAAGATGTAATGTAACCTGCAACTTCTGCAAAGTCATAGGACATCGCGAAGAAGACTGCAGAAAGAAAACAAGGGTCTGCTATAACTGTGGAGAAACAGGACATTTGAAACCAGAATGCCCAGCAGACAATAAAGCTAAACCAGCCAACGGAGTTACCAAGAAGAATGCTCGTGCATTCCAATTAACTACTCAGGAGGCAGAACTCATTCCAGATGTGATAGCTGGTACGTTCTTAGTTCACAACGTTTACGCAAAAGTATTATTTGACTCTGGTGCAAACCAAAGTTTTATAAATACTTCATTCTGCCAAGCTCTTAACTTACCCTTAACCAACCTTAGGCAGATTTTTACATTTGAAACGGCAGATGGAAATTCTATTAACATAGATAAGATTTTGCAAAAAGAAAATATAGAACTTTCAGGTCATAAATTTCATGCAAACCTATTACCAATGAATTTAACTGGATTCGATATCGTATTAGGAATGGATTGGTTAGTAGCCAACCATGCTCGAATCCTTTGTGATAAAAATTCTATAGAGATTCAGGCACCTACTGGGGAAGTAATCATGATTACAGGAGATAAACCACGTAAACCCATGAAGTTCATAACAGTAATGAAAGTTGCTAGTTATGAGCGAAAACAAGGAATAGTATATATGATTTCAGTAATCATTAGTACTAAAGATAAAGAACTTAAGGAGATTCCTGTAGTCTCAGAATACCCAGATGTATTCCCAGAAGAGTTACCAGGATTACCACCCGATAGGGAAGTAGAATTTAGGATTCATCTAATTCCCGGAACTACACCGATAGCCAAGGCACCTTATCGGTTAGCACCCACAGAAATGTTAGAACTGAAAAAGCAATTAGATGAATTACTAAGTAAAGGTTTCATACAACCTAGTTCATCCCCGTGGGGAGCACCAGTGTTGTTTGTAAAGAAGAAGGATGGTTCGATGAGAATGTGTATTGATTATAGAGAATTGAATAAGGTTACAATTAAGAATCGATACCCATTACCTAGGATTGATGATCTTTTCGATCAACTTCAAGGAGCTAAATACTTTTCTAAGATTGATTTACGCTCCGGATACCATCAATTGAAGGTACAAGAAGAAGACATACCTAAAACTGCTTTCAGAACTAGGTATGGTCATTACGAGTTTACAGTCATGCCCTTCGGATTAACGAATGCACTTGCCGCATTCATGGACATGATGAATAGAATTTGTAAACCGTACTTGGATTGTAACACCTCGAAAATTCACGTCCTATAATGTGTTGACACGTGTCATAAAGTTTGAACGTGTGAAAGAATGTTATAAAAGGACTAGAGTTGACAAACATAGAAAGTATGTGATTATACAGATTCTAAGTGTCAACAGTGAATAAATATACTTCATAATAACCCTACATGATGTTTATAACATCAAACGAATAAATCATGGATCATACGAAGCTAGAAGTGAGAGATTACAAACTACAGGGGTTAAATGTGTCAACATGTTTAAAGATATACCTCTGAGTGACCTTTTGACAAACCCGAAGCTTTGTAAATGTTAATCATGCTCACTAGAATGCACGATTTAAATTTCGTAAAGTTTCGTTAATGTATGAGAAAGTTATGATCGAATTCGTGTGCGAGGGGTTAGAGCGTCAACGTTGAAAGTTAGGCCTTTTCGGGTAACAATAAAGTTACCCGGGGACTTAACAAAGTGGGTATATGTCTTGAGGCCCTTATAGATCAATTACGGGGGCTCAAAGTGCAATAAACAAGTGCCTAATCGAAGTTTGAAGAGCCAAGGACCAAAACTGCAATTTTTAAAAGTTTTGTGGGATGTCACCTAGGGCTCGCGTAGCGCGAGAGTGACTGCTTATGCAGTCGCGCTACGCTACTGCTTCACCTGATCAACCAGTTCTGAGTTCTAAGGGGACTTGTCTGCCTTTGCACTTGTAATCGATTTTAAACGATTCTTCACTTCTCACTTGGCCCCTAGACAACCCCTAAGCCTTAGAGACACATGTTGATGAGTTGTGGTGTGTCCTAGACCTTGTTGTCAAAGATTTGTGGTATGTAATTCACTATAAAAGGCCACCTTGTGCAACACAACTCCTCACACCTTCATTTGCATGATTGATCATTCCTGGAGCTCTCAAGCAGGTCCAACTGATCTAAAGTCGTGCATAGGACTCTTGTAAGTCTACTAGTCCTTCTTTATTTGAGTTTAGCTTGTTTAATTAGCTAAAAGTCAAACCGTCGTAAATACGGTTTGACTTCGAGATTAGTCAATAATGGCTTAGGCATATCTCGAATTAAAAGTAGTTTTAGAATGGTATTTATGAGGGAAATAAAACCCCAAAAGGGTTTCCCCTGATCACCATCCTAAACAGGTCAAATGTCGGGTCAAACCTTTACTTAAAAAGTCAACATATTGCTTAGAATGTCATTTATGCATAATTAGCTATCTAGATCATATATAACCTGTTTGATTAGTGTTATAACTTAGTAATAAGTGTAAGAACATGTCCGAACATGTTCTACCCGACTATTTCCTGTTTAGACCCGGTTCGGAACCGAAAGTCACATAGTTTGACTTTTCGGTTGACTTTCAGTTCTGACCCGTTTGGGCATATTTTAGAAATGCCTCAGAGCTTAAATTGGATTAGGATACATGTTAGAACAACCCTCTGTGATTACACACCTTGGTTCATTAGTTATCCAATTAATATGCATGTTTCCGTTAATTGCTCATATGTTGACCGTTATGCCCTTATTACCTTAAAACATGATTTATGAAAATGTAAAAGTGTAGAAACCTTAATTATTGATATATAAACTTGTATGCAAAATTTGACATCAGTTTGACTTATAGATTAAGAGTTATGCTCATTAGCGTAATTACGGTGCTTTATGTTAATAAAGTGGCGTAATTAGCGTATAGCCTAATTAAACATACTTTTTGGTATCAAACGAATTACCCACTGATATGATATATTATTTTGGGAATTTTAAAGATTTTTAATTAATTTTAGGCTGAGCATAACTCATAGTCGTAGGCTTAATCGGTAATTGTCGGTTTTGCCCTTACGGGCCATAAAATGAGTTTTACACATCCAAACGACTCCAAACCTTTTGCTACTGATTTGTTATGATAAATAAATTATTTTAAGCCTTCTGGAAATATAAAAATATCAGAATTAAGTATCGAACCCGGTAATGGCCTTTAATCGCCATAATCAGCGTTTTTAACGCATAGTATGTCTTAGAATCATATTGGACATACCCGGGTTGATACCTACTGATATATGAGGCAAATTATGATATCTTAACAGTAAGCAAAGGTTTATAAACTCAGACTTCGTTTTTGAGTTTTGCGGCTTATGTGAAATTACCAAAATACCCCTACGGGGCATAGTTTGGTTAAATATGATAAATATCACATATATGCCTTAGCCTACTGTTATAACCCATAAAAATGAGTATGTTTACTGTTTACATCAGACCTGTAACTCAGTTAAACAATTAAACTCTTTTACAAACTTTAAAATGACCAAACTACCCCTACGGGGCATAGTTTGTGTTTAAATTAGTTCGGGGCATAACGGAAGACATCCTACTGATGTTACAACATATTTGAAGCATATTAACTTAGGAAACCTGTATATGGCTCTTACGAATACCCGTTACGCATATTACGCGTTTGGCTCGGTTTATGTAACAAGTTTACATAAATTAGCCGAAACGGGTCAACCCTTATCGGTTTTACCTCAAAATCCAGAATGTGAATAATAAACCCATATTAAACAAGTCTTCAAACTTGTCGGGTCTGAATCACATTCTATCCGGTCTTCGCTTAATCGTGCGTACGAACCGTATCCTTGAAACTAGCCGGTCTAAGCTTAAGCTTAACTAAAGACCCGTTAGAATTCTAATAGGTTATTAAAAACCTTCGTTCCAGATTAGGAGCCCAGTAAAAGCTATCTGTACTTGCTGATTTGATATACGGCTGGGATTGAATTTATATTTAGCTCAGGTAAATACTTTTAACTTATTTTCCCTATACGGGCTTGGGTTACGGTACATAGCGTACCGCTTGATCGGGCGCCAAATCTTCCATCGCTGAGGTGGTTAATTGAATAATTTGATCGGCTCGTTTAAACAGTATTGTTTACTTTACCGCCTTTGGGGGGGTTAATGACCATGTCCCGGA
Organism: Helianthus tuberosus; assembly: GCA_030545235.1. Taxonomy (NCBI): domain Eukaryota; kingdom Viridiplantae; phylum Streptophyta; class Magnoliopsida; order Asterales; family Asteraceae; genus Helianthus; species Helianthus tuberosus. Next base: position 21,886 of record JARYGA010009103.1, on the reverse strand, counting down.
TATCCTTGGCATTATCTTACGAGATAGCCACGACCTGAGCACGGGGTGTAGGCGTACACCTGTCGTGTATAACTCTAGAATTGTGGTGTGTCTATTGATCCTTAAACCGGATACGTTCCGGCTACTGAACGCATAAGTAACATGTAATTCGTTAACAAGATTATAATATTAAATAATTCTCCCAAGTTAAAAAGATTAATTTTGCCTCTGTGCATTTTAATCAATGTGTCAAGATATTTTTGTGCCACGTGCATCCAAAACGATTTACAAACTCTTTTTCCAAAATGAGTCAGTTGAATGTATTTACCAGTGTAAACTGACGTATTTTCCAAAAGGCTAAATGCAGGTACTATACGAACTTGGCTGGATAATCCTCCTTAGCATCAATAGAAGTCTCGCAAGCTTAAGATGCCTAAAAGTCTGTTGAACTATTGTTTCCATTTTATGTTCGATCCTTCTGTGGATAAACTTCCGAATATTGTAATAGTTGATATTACAATAATAAATTCGGTTGTATTATATTTTTAATTGCTTCCGCTGTGCTTAATAATATTGTGTTGTTTGACTATTATGTTGCCAACCATGACGTCACGATACTCCCCACCGGGCCCACCGGTAACACGTGGAAATTCGGGGTGTGACAGGTTGGTATCAGAGCCAACACTGAGTGAATTAAACACTAGCCTTAGTGTTTAATCTCAGTTACACAATTGCACAATTCTAAACTTCTGAGTCTAGACTTAACTTAGGAATATTCTAAATCCTAATCTTGAAATTTTACTTCCAAATCTTTATTGGATACGTCGCCAAGTGAAGAAGTTGTAATAAGAATTCTCCACAACTGGAGCTTTGGAATGCTGAGCTTCGTACAACGACCAAGACGAGACGTGCAACCAAGGAGAAAGCATTCAGGAATTGAATGAAGAAGAAACTCCTTTGCTGAAGATCGTTTCCTCAATAGTCCTTATAAGGACATAATCATCTTTTAGTCCCTCCGAGGACACATTATTCCTTTAAGTCCCGCTTAGGGCAACTTTATACTTTTATTTGTATATAATGGAATGATTAAGTTTAAACTTTCATTCTAAATAAGAAATATTAAATAATTGGAAAAAAAAAAATATATTTCCTTCTTGCAAGATCTACCATTATAATAAAATGGCAGAATCTAAAAGGGCAAGACCTAGCTTCGAGTCATATTAAGACCGGCCAAGATGGCAGTTCCGCAATTTAGATTCAGATCCATATTCACACCTCAATTTAAAATTGTTCTGCGTTAATTATAAATTAAGAATCTTAAATGTGAAACCTAGCCTTGGGTCAATTATAAGACCGGGCCAAGATGGTAAGACCTGTTTAAAAAGATTCAATTCCCTGTTAACATCTTAAAACATGTTAACACTCCTGGCAGATGTGATTCAATTAAAATCACACACGTCATTTTTATAAAGGATTCTCCAAAAGATTCCTAACCCAGTTTAATGATCTCTGAATCCTGGGTTTACATCATTAATTAAGATGATCATATTTTAAACCATACGTGGTAATATAGTGCCTAAGGGCCTTGCTCATTTCTACATGAGCCAAAATACAGTGGTAGTTATGACTCCCTGTCAGATAAAGGTAATGAACTAGGTTCAAACCTCAAATGCTTTGATTCTCTGAAATCCTAGCATATAATTTATAATTGTCTACGTGACTAGGCCTTTTGTGCTATTAAATAAAACAGTTATTGTTGCTTTGATTCTCTGAAATCATAAGCTTATTATATATAAATGTCCATGTGACCAGGCCATTGGTGCCACTAATAAAACTGTTAATGTTTTATAATTAGGATAAATTATAATAGAAATCCTAAATAAATATGATTAATAAATTAACCAAATATGGTCTCTGTTTTACCATATGGTTAATGAATTACCCTAAGGGGCAATTCAGTAATAAACATCCCTTAGAAGGGAAGTGCCTACGGACTATAGTTAATGTCCTCTGAGACTAAAGACAGTGGTAGCCTACAACTCCCTGTCAAGAAAAGGTAATGAACTTTGATTCAAACCTTAATGCCTAGATTCTCTAAAATCATGGCTTATAAATTTAACTTGTCTACACGACTAGGCCATTGGTGCTATTATTAACTTATGAATTAGGATTTATGATAAAAATCCTGAATAAAATAAATATCCTTCCTTCTCTGTCAGTATGCAATTGAAGGAAATCTTAAAGGTGAAACCTAGCCTACGCGGCCAAGATGGTGAAACCTACTCAAGGGATTCAAATCCTTGTTAACACCTAGGAATGTGTTAGCACCCCTGACAAATGTGATTCGAGAAAATCACAACAGTCATCTTTATATTGGATTCTTCCAATTCTCAAATCTAGCCTAGTGATCTAAGAATCATGGCTTATATCATCCTATAAAATGATCAGATAATAAACATCCGTTAGTAATGAAGCACCTACGGGCTAAATTTGTTGTCCGATAAGACGACGACAGTGATGGTCTTTGACCTCCTGTCTAAAATATTGGACTATGTCCAAACAAGATAGTCTATATGATCAATGCGATCATGACTAATATCATCTAGTACGATGATCATATTATTTAACATCCTTTAAGGATGTCTTGCCTACGGGCTATAATATATTGTCCATTTGAGACATTGACATTGTTATCTTTATGATTCCTTGTCTAAGGTGGTGAGCTATGCTCAAGCCAAATAGTCAATATGATTAATGCGGTCATGACTTATAGCATCTAATAGGATGAACCAAGTATAAACATCCATGAGTGATGTTTTCGCCTATGGGCCATATTATATTGTCCATGTGTGGCAAAGACATTGTGATCTTTACGATTCCCTGTCCAATGTGGTGAGCTATGATCAAGCCTAATAGTTCGTATGATCGATACGATCATGACAAAAACCATCAATACGATGATTAAAAATTTTGACATCCGTAATGATGTTTTGCCTAAGGGCTATATTATATCATCCAACTGAGACAAGGCAATTGTAATCTTTTGTGATTCTTTGCCAAGGGAGTGAGCTATACGCAATTCCCATAGTCTATACTATCAGTGCGATCCTGACTAGTATCATCAGTATGATGATGATACTATTAACATCCTTCGTGATGAAATGCCTATGGGCTATACTTTATTCTAGTGTCAGTAAGACAAAGATAGTAGTGATCTTTATGATCCCCTGTTCAGAATGGTGTGATTATATCCAAACCCAATAGTCAATATGATCGATGTAATCGTGACTAATATCATTAGATACGATGGTTATATATAAACATCCATTAGTGATGTTGTTTAGCATATTTTCTGCCAAAAGAATCGTCTTTCAAGACGATGACAGTTGTAGTCTACGACTCCCTGTCCAAAGGTGAAGAACCACGTTCAAACCTTGAAGCCCTAATCTAATAAGATTGCGGCTTATAAATTCAGGTCCTTGATAATAGACCATCAAGTCGTGTTTTAAAGTCATTCATGACAAGCCTATGTGCTACAATTGGTCATTCGTGACAAGTTAACATATTAAATGTTAACATTCCTGGTGACATGCCTTTGTACCAGATTTGATGAATGTCCTTATAACAAGGCCGTTTGTGCCATATATAAATGTCCTTTGTGACAAGGTCTTCGTGCCATATAATCATTTATGTCCTTCATGACTGTGCTTTATGCCATATTTTTCTACGTCCCTCGCGACATACTTCTATACCATATACGTATAAAAATATATAACCGAAGTCATGAAAGGATAGCCTTTGAGCTATTTATAAACGTACTTGTGGCAAAGACAGTTGTGACATTATGGTCCCCTGTCAAGCAAGTATTGGACTCGCTCCAAGCAGTGAATGCCATTGATGGTCCAGCTGTGACCTAGACTAAATATAATGGAATTACGTTCAAAATAACATTCGCTATGAATGTTCACATCGGAATAGCCCATACGGATTATGAATGCCGTGGCTAATCTAAGTCAGGTCATCAGGATGATGACTAATAATTATTAAATCTTGGTGATTAGTACCAAGTTTCGAGTATCGAAAACTCGGATGAGGTAGACGAAAGTCGCAATGCTAATAGGACGACGAAAGTTAATAAAACTACAAACGTAAACCTCAATATTTATGGAGTTAATCTCCAAGCTGTGATTGACGCAGCAGTTGGAGAGATCATGGGAAAAGGTCATGAGACAATCCAAGGGGCCGAATGCTTCTCGCCCTAAAACTCATTCGAAACCATGTTTAAATTACTCATGAGGAGAGCTATGTTCACACTTCAAATATGAAGGGTGAACCAAAGAAAGAGGATAACTCCTAGAAATCGGAGAAGGAGAGCAAATACAGGCTTAATAAAAAGCAACGAAAGTTCGGTGAATAAACCTGTATACCTCAGAGACTGATTCAGCAGTATAAGATGGATGTTTTAATATCCATTAGGAAATTTTTCCGATGTCCTAGTTCCGTTAAAACATAAGGACTAAATATAGTGATAAAAAAAAAATAGATTGGTTGCCTCGAAAAATCAAGCCCATATCGTGGGTGATAAGAAGCGATTAATTATCAAGACTACTTATGAGACAACTCTCATAATTACACGTATCAGTGCGATTAGTTAATATTAAACACAAAAAAAATGGTGAAACTGGCCGTCCCCGGAATCGAACCTGGGTCTAGGCCGGCCGCACCCTTTCGCGCGCCTAGCCAACTGAGCTAGTGCCTAGTATTGTGAAACTTCCATTATTAATTAAATTTAAGCACTTGTACAATAGACTTCCTTATCATTTATCAATGATAATTTCTGCTAAGTGTCCTGTTTTTAATACAGGCAATAATAAATCTTCATGAACCATAAACTTAGCAAAAATTTTTATCATCCACAAGGTATAGCTACCAAGGAAACCGTAGTAACCGATTCTTCTAGTATCGGCAAGGAATCCTTCCGAAAAATCTAAGAGTACTCTTTCTTCGTATAGAGTACGACAACATATGTTATTTTAATTATTTTCTCATTGTTTTCTATCGCCTGCGAATGCCAAACTATGTTTGATTAAAGTGTCATATGAGGATTGGTGTATCCTAGTGTGTCCCATAGATTATTTCCATGTCTGATCAGCATGGAGGTTTAATACATGGAACCCCTGAGATGTCCCAATGGTCATATTGTACTAAAGTCGACTAGTAGTATTCAAGGAAGATATCCAAAAATGGAAATTTTTTTTTCCAAGTAAATGTTCCCGATTAAGGAAGTCGTGGACTTAAAACATAAAAGTGTCACTCATTTGACACGAACAATGATGGATGGACTGGAGCCTGAGATATGGAAAATCTCTGTAGCCTCCTTGTATCTTAATTATCCTCTCAAAAATTTCCCCTGCTTACCTCATGGAAGGCAGGTAGAATTAAGATTTGTATCCCGCCGTGGGATGGAGTATTGTGAAAACTCCATATTGATTATGGAATAAACGAAACCTTGATTAAGTAGGTTTTAAGACATAGACTCATATAGCCTGACTCAATCTTCTGAGGGTGTTATATTATTAAATAAGAAAGACGGTTCATATTGCTTAGGCATACATGCCGCAACCCTAATTAGGCAACGATTAAGAATTGCCATCAGCTACCCAGGAGCTAAGGGCAAACTATTGGTGGATATGCTTGAAGAAGTTTGTGGCCACCTATGTAGCTAAAATGCCTGACAAGTGCGCAAGTCAAAGCCGAACATCAGAAGCCATCAGGTTTGCTACAACAGCCTGAACTTCCTACGTGGAAGTGGGAAATGGTAACTATGGATTTTATTAACAAGTTACCCAAGACAAGGAAAGGAAATGATACAATATGGGTTATAGTTGATGGACTGACTAAGTCAGCTCATTTCTTACCCGTCAAGGAGACTTATAACTCCGATATGCTAGCCCAGTTATACGTTGATAAAATTGTAGCCCTACATGGCATACCTGTAGCTATTATCTCTGATAGAGATACTAGGTACACGTCACATTTCTGGAAGAGTTTCCAGCAATCTTTGGGCACACGTTTGAACTTTAGTACGGCTTACCATCCTTAGACTGACGGTCAGAGTGAGCGTACTATTCAAACGTTGAAAGACATGCTACGTGCAAGTGAGATCGATTTGGGAGGTAGCTGGGATAAGAACCTACCATTAATCGAATTCTCTTACAACAATAACTACCATACCAGCCTCAAGGTTGCGCCTTTTGAGGCATAATATGGTAGAAAGTGTAGATCGCCCGTGTGTTGGGCGGATGTTGGAGAGGTCCAGTTATCAGGACAGAGATCGTGTTCGAAACAACGGACAAGGTTGTCCAGATTCGTGACCGTCTCAAGGCTGCCCGAGATAGGCAGAAGAGTTGCGCTGATCTGAAGCGTAAAGCCTTTCACTTCGAAGTAGGTGATAAAGTATTGCTTAAAGTATCACCCTGGAAGGTAGTGATGCGGTTTGGTAAGAAAGGCAAGCTAAGCCCGAGATACATAGGACCTTTCGAGGTTATCGAATGTATAGGGTCAGTGCCTATAAGTTAAACTTACCAGGAGAGCTCAGTGGAAATTCACAATGTGTTCCACATCTGCAATCGGAAGAAGTGTTTCGCTGTCGAATCACAGGTATTACCCCATACAGATGTGCATATAGGTGAGAGCTTAAAATTTGTTGAAAAACCTTTGTCGATTGAAGATCGACAGGTATAGAAGCTTCGAAGGAAGAATGTACCTATTGTAAAGGTCAAATGGGATGCCCATAGAGGCCCCGAATTCACGTGAGAGGTTGAATCCACGATGAAAGAAAAGTACCCTTACTTATTTCAGTAAATCTCGGGTCGAGATTTATTTTAAGGGGGTGAGGATGTAACACCTCGAAAATTCACGTCCTATAATGTGTTGACACGTGTCATAAAGTTTGAACGTGTGAAAGAATGTTATAAAAGGACTAGAGTTGACAAACATAGAAAGTATGTGATTATACAGATTCTAAGTGTCAACAGTGAATAAATATACTTCATAATAACCCTACATGATGTTTATAACATCAAACGAATAAATCATGGATCATACGAAGCTAGAAGTGAGAGATTACAAACTACAGGGGTTAAATGTGTCAACATGTTTAAAGATATACCTCTGAGTGACCTTTTGACAAACCCGAAGCTTTGTAAATGTTAATCATGCTCACTAGAATGCACGATTTAAATTTCGTAAAGTTTCGTTAATGTATGAGAAAGTTATGATCGAATTCGTGTGCGAGGGGTTAGAGCGTCAACGTTGAAAGTTAGGCCTTTTCGGGTAACAATAAAGTTACCCGGGGACTTAACAAAGTGGGTATATGTCTTGAGGCCCTTATAGATCAATTACGGGGGCTCAAAGTGCAATAAACAAGTGCCTAATCGAAGTTTGAAGAGCCAAGGACCAAAACTGCAATTTTTAAAAGTTTTGTGGGATGTCACCTAGGGCTCGCGTAGCGCGAGAGTGACTGCTTATGCAGTCGCGCTACGCTACTGCTTCACCTGATCAGCCAGTTCTGAGTTCTAAGGGGACTTGTCTGCCTTTGCACTTGTAATCGATTTTAAACGATTCTTCACTTCTCACTTGGCCCCTAGACAACCCCTAAGCCTTAGAGACACATGTTGATGAGTTGTGGTGTGTCCTAGACCTTGTTGTCAAAGATTTGTGGTATGTAATTCACTATAAAAGGCCACCTTGTGCAACACAACTCCTCACACCTTCATTTGCATGATTGATCATTCCTGGAGCTCTCAAGCAGGTCCAACTGATCTAAAGTCGTGCATAGGACTCTTGTAAGTCTACTAGTCCTTCTTTATTTGAGTTTAGCTTGTTTAATTAGCTAAAAGTCAAACCGTCGTAAATACGGTTTGACTTCGAGATTAGTCAATAATGGCTTAGGCATATCTCGAATTAAAAGTAGTTTTAGAATGGTATTTATGAGGGAAATAAAACCCCAAAAGGGTTTCCCCTGATCACCATCCTAAACAGGTCAAATGTCGGGTCAAACCTTTACTTAAAAAGTCAACATATTGCTTAGAATGTCATTTATGCATAATTAGCTATCTAGATCATATATAACCTGTTTGATTAGTGTTATAACTTAGTAATAAGTGTAAGAACATGTCCGAACATGTTCTACCCGACTATTTCCTGTTTAGACCCGGTTCGGAACCGAAAGTCACATAGTTTGACTTTTCGGTTGACTTTCAGTTCTGACCCGTTTGGGCATATTTTAGAAATGCCTCAGAGCTTAAATTGGATTAGGATACATGTTAGAACAACCCTCTGTGATTACACACCTTGGTTCATTAGTTATCCAATTAATATGCATGTTTCCGTTAATTGCTCATATGTTGACCGTTATGCCCTTATTACCTTAAAACATGATTTATGAAAATGTAAAAGTGTAGAAACCTTAATTATTGATATATAAACTTGTATGCAAAATTTGACATCAGTTTGACTTATAGATTAAGAGTTATGCTCATTAGCGTAATTACGGTGCTTTATGTTAATAAAGTGGCGTAATTAGCGTATAGCCTAATTAAACATACTTTTTGGTATCAAACGAATTACCCACTGATATGATATATTATTTTGGGAATTTTAAAGATTTTTAATTAATTTTAGGCTGAGCATAACTCATAGTCGTAGGCTTAATCGGTAATTGTCGGTTTTGCCCTTACGGGCCATAAAATGAGTTTTACACATCCAAACGACTCCAAACCTTTTGCTACTGATTTGTTATGATAAATAAATTATTTTAAGCCTTCTGGAAATATAAAAATATCAGAATTAAGTATCGAACCCGGTAATGGCCTTTAATCGCCATAATCAGCGTTTTTAACGCATAGTATGTCTTAGAATCATATTGGACATACCCGGGTTGATACCTACTGATATATGAGGCAAATTATGATATCTTAACAGTAAGCAAAGTTTTATAAACTCAGACTTCGTTTTTGAGTTTTGCGGCTTATGTGAAATTACCAAAATACCCCTACGGGGCATAGTTTGGTTAAATATGATAAATATCACATATATGCCTTAGCCTACTGTTATAACCCATAAAAATGAGTATGTTTACTGTTTACATCAGACCTGTAACTCAGTTAAACAATTAAACTCTTTTACAAACTTTAAAATGACCAAACTACCCCTACGGGGCATAGTTTGTGTTTAAATTAGTTCGGGGCATAACGGAAGACATCCTACTGATGTTACAACATATTTGAAGCATATTAACTTAGGAAACCTGTATATGGCTCTTACGAATACCCGTTACGCATATTACGCGTTTGGCTCGGTTTATGTAACAAGTTTACATAAATTAGCCGAAACGGGTCAACCCTTATCGGTTTTACCTCAAAATCCAGAATGTGAATAATAAACCCATATTAAACAAGTCTTCAAACTTGTCGGGTCTGAATCACATTCTATCCGGTCTTCGCTTAATCGTGCGTACGAACCGTATCCTTGAAACTAGCCGGTCTAAGCTTAAGCTTAACTAAAGACCCGTTAGAATTCTAATAGGTTATTAAAAACCTTCGTTCCAGATTAGGAGCCCAGTAAAAGCTATCTGTACTTGCTGATTTGATATACGGCTGGGATTGAATTTATATTTAGCTCAGGTAAATACTTTTAACTTATTTTCCCTATACGGGCTTGGGTTACGGTACATAGCGTACCGCTTGATCGGGCGCCAAATCTTCCATCGCTGAGGTGGTTAATTGAATAATTTGATCGGCTCGTTTAAACAGTATTGTTTACTTTACCGCCTTTGGGGGGGTTAATGACCATGTCCCGGATATCCTTGGCATTATCTTACGAGATAGCCACGACCTGAGCACGGGGTGTAGGCGTACACCTGTCGTGTATAACTCTAGAATTGTGGTGTGTCTATTGATCCTTAAACCGGATACGTTCCGGCTACTGAACGCATAAGTAACATGTAATTCGTTAACAAGATTATAATATTAAATAATTCTCCCAAGTTAAAAAGATTAATTTTGCCTCTGTGCATTTTAATCAATGTGTCAAGATATTTTTGTGCCACGTGCATCCAAAACGATTTACAAACTCTTTTTCCAAAATGAGTCAGTTGAATGTATTTACCAGTGTAAACTGACGTATTTTCCAAAAGGCTAAATGCAGGTACTATACGAACTTGGCTGGATAATCCTCCTTAGCATCAATAGAAGTCTCGCAAGCTTAAGATGCCTAAAAGTCTGTTGAACTATTGTTTCCATTTTATGTTCGATCCTTCTGTGGATAAACTTCCGAATATTGTAATAGTTGATATTACAATAATAAATTCGGTTGTATTATATTTTTAATTGCTTCCGCTGTGCTTAATAATATTGTGTTGTTTGACTATTATGTTGCCAACCATGACGTCACGATACTCCCCACCGGGCCCACCGGTAACACGTGGAAATTCGGGGTGTGACATGGATAAATTTGTAATTGTTTTTATCGACGATATACTTATTTATTCCAAAAATCAGGACGAGCATTGTCAGCACTTGCATGCACTCTTAACTTTGTTAAGAAAAGAAAAGATTTACGCCAAATTTTCAAAGTGTGAATTTTGGCTGCAAGAAGTGCAATTCCTAGGACACATGGTGAATCACGAAGGTATTCATGTAGATCCTGCTAAAATAGAGGCAATTACCAAATGGAAGGTTCCGCAATGGAAATTAGAAGTTTTATAGGTTTAGCCGGATACTATAGACGGTTTATTAAGGATTTTTCCAAGATAGCTGTACCATTAACTAAGCTAACCTGTAAAGCAGTCAAGTTTGAATGGGAACCTAGGCAAGAAAAAGCTTTTAGGATTCTAAAGAAAAAGTTAACAAATGCCCCAATCCTAGCTTTACCAGAAGGGACTGAAGATTTTGAAGTTTACTGTGATGCTTCAAAACTAGGATTAGGATGTGTGCTAATGCAACGCAAGAAGGTAATTGCGTATGCTTCAAGACAATTGAAAAAGCACGAGGAAAACTATACAACTCATGACTTAGAGTTAGGCGCCATAATTTTTGCCCTTAAAATTTGGAGACATTATCTGTACGGAAGTAAATTTACTGTCCATACGGATCACAAAAGTTTAAGATATATATTTGGGCAAAAAAAATTAAACATGAGGCAAAGGAGATGGATGGAAATCCTAAGTGACTACGACTGTGATATTCAGTATCACGAAGGAAAGGCAAATGTAGTTGCAGATGCCTTAAGTCGTAAGTACCATGAGAAACAACGACGAGTTCATGCTCTTAGATTAAATCTACAGTTAGATTTACTGGAACAACTAAAGCATTTTCAAGAAACAGCAATCAAGGATGATGCTGAAGGAATGAAAGGACGAACAAAAGAATTAGAACAAGGAGCTAATGGAATTTGGAGATTCCACAAAAGAAGAATTTGGGTACCTAAACAGGGAGAATTAAGAAATAAGATTTTATAGGAAGCCCATAAATCTAAGTATACCATGCACCCTGGAAACAATAAAATGTACCAAGATTTAAGAAATAACTTTTGGTGGATAGGAATGAAAAAGGACATAGCTCGATATGTTTCTAAATGTCTTACTTGTTCACAAGTTAAGGCAGAACACCAGAAACCTTCAGGTCTACTACAACAATTAGAAATGCTTGTATGGAAATGGGAACTCATAACAATGGATTTTGTTACTAAATTACCCAAAACCAGAAAAGGTAATGATGCGATTTGGGTAATTGTGGATCGATTAACCAAATCAGCTCACTTTCTACCTATGAAAGAAACCTTTAGCATGGAAAGGTTGGCAAAGTTGTATGTAGATGAAGTAGTATCCTTACATGGAGTTCCACTCTCCATTGTTTCAGATAGGGATAGTCGTTTCACTTCCCATTTCTGGACTAGTTTCCAAGAAGCAATGGGAACTCGACTAAATCTAAGCACTGCATATCATCCTCAAACAGACGGACAAAGTGAAAGGATGATCCAAACTCCGGAAGATATTCTTAGGTCATGTGTGATAGATTTTGGTGGAAATTGGGACGATCACTTACCTTTGATCGAATTCTCCTATAACAATAGTTATCATGCAAGCATTGAAGCTGCCCCATTCGAGGCACTGTATGGAAGAAAGTGTAGAACTCCAGTTTGTTGGGCAGAAATTGGAGAAAGTCAATTGTCAGGTCCTGAAATAGTGCAAGAGACGACCGACAAAATTTCTCAAATCAAGGAAAGATTAAAGACGGCTCGAGATCGTCAAAAGAGTTATGCAGATAATAGACGGAAGCCATTGGAATTCCAAGTAGGAGACAAAGTACTATTAAAAGTTTCTCCTTGGAAAGGAGTAGTTCGATTCGGTAAGAAAGGAAAGTTAAGTCCAAGATACGTAGGACCATTTTCAGTGATCCAACGTATAGGACCAGTTGCTTATGGCTTACAACTGCCAGAAGAATTAGCTGGAGTACATGACGTATTTCATGTATCCAATCTCAAGAAATGTCTATCTGACGAATCTCTGGTAGTACCTCTTCAAGATGTAGAGGTAAATGAAAAGCTGAAATTTGTTCAGAAGCCATTACAAATAGAAGACCAAAAGATCAAGTTTCTCAAGCACAAACGACTAGTGCTAGTTAAAGTCAAGTGGGATTCAAAGAGAGGACCTGAATACACTTGGGAGCTGGAATCAGAGATAAAGCGAAAATACCCCTACTTGTTCCAGTGAATCTCGAGGACGAGATTCTTATTAAGGTGGGGAGGATGTAACAACTCTCATTAAAAGTCCTATTTATTATTTTAATTGTCCAGTATGAAACACTAATTAAGAAACCCAAGTAATTCTGCATAAACCCTAAAATTTTCAGAACAATCGGAATCAGGATCAGGGCCCCTAAAACTCAGGGGGGGGGGGGGGGGGTAAACCCTAGTTAGTAATATCCACACAGTTTGTTGTCGAAATTGAAATTGCATGCACGACCAACTCAGCTGAGCTAGTAACACACGGGGCTACCCTACGGTAGAGTGTGACCCCCGCGACACGCGACAGGGGAGGAGGATCCCTTCGCGACACGCGGGAGGGTCAATTTTTCAGTATAAATAGTGGGGTTTGGGACTTGAACTCTGGCACTTGTTCGACGTAAAAACTCAAATTGTACACTGAGATATTGTCCAAATACTACAAAACACACACGATCACGAAACGCTTCCGCAATACAGGGTAATAACTTGATCGCTGCTACGATTTAATGTCCGATCGATAGAAATCAATCCAATAGATGTTTAAGTGCTGCCCAAATTAGGGTTATGCTTTGTCATTCGTCATGAATTCGATGGATGTTTAAGTATCGCACTTTGTCATTCGTTGTGAGGGTTTCAATCTCGTGAGTTATCATAAATGCTGTATTAGTTACTAACCTAGTTTGTGTGCATTGTTATTTAAACTAGGTTAACAAGGCAAATCAGTAGGCTAAGCTCTGTTCATATTAAATCTGCAATGTGAGTCATTCTCTTTTTATCAAATTTGATTTCAAAATCATGTTTACTTTCAAAGTTATAATTACAGGGATTAAGTCTTTGTAGTCACTAAATTACAGCCGGTATGTGGGTTTGTATACAATACTTGATAACCGTCACCATTGGACAACGAGTTAGCCAAGGGGTGATATGACCATAGTCACAGACACCATTGGACAATGAGGTTACCAATGGATGGTCGAGTGACAAATACCGTGGGTAGTTGGTTGATATATGGAAACATTGTAATCGCTCTTAATACTGTAAATTATAACAAACGCGTCGTTTTAGTAAAAAGAATGATTCACCAGTATTTCCCGCTGACAAAACCTTTTTCAAACATGTTTCAGGTGATCTGTTGTGATCCAGGAAAAGTGCCGCGAAGCACTACAAGCTTAAGGAAGTGGCTCAATATAAAATAAAGAAACATGTTTTGTAAAATAAAGATTTCTTAGTGAAATCATATGATTGTAAACTACCGGGGTTTATCCCGAATTGTGAAATAAAGTAATCGGGAAATTTCAGTTTTAAAAAGATCCTGTTAAAATCTTCCGCTGTTAACTCAATTAAATAAATACCACGGGATTTTCTGTCCTGCGGCTCCTGAAATGGGTCAAACCGGGCCGGGGGCCGTGACAGTGACCGCAAGATTTGCACAGATTTTCTCTGTCACCATTAAGGACAAGCAGGTGTAGATCGAGTCAAAGAACAAGGATTGTACGGGAAGGGTGGTCACGTAGTTTGTATTTATTTATTACATTTGATATGTTAATTAAGAATGAATGTTGTAATTAATTTCAAGAATATAACAACCCTCAAAAATATTTTCGACACCCTAATATAATTAAAATGCCCTTATATGTCTCAATATATATATACCCCGTATGTGAGAACTGAGCCTAAAATACAATATATAATTAAAAATAAAACAAAAACAAGATTTAGTGGTCTCTCGTGGGGCGCGTAGCCTTTGGTTACCTTCTACGCGGGCCGCGATCGCCAAGACACCAGGCGAGCCCCAAAGCCGCCACGTGTCCCAGTCGTGTCGTGCCTAGTGGTCGACTCAGTAACCCTAGGGCCTACCCTAAGGAGCCTCGCGGGCCGCGAAGGACCCTTCCTTCTCTTACGCGGGGCGCAACAAACCCCAGATCAGACCCTATATATAGAAGCCATCGGCTCTTCAGTCGAATTCGTCCCAAATCTCTTTCTCTCTCAAAATTTCTGCATAGTAGGCATAATCTCCGGGTATAATACCCCCCTAAATAATGAAGTTCTGCCCCGTTGTAAGTATCATAACCCCGGTTACGTATTAGATACGCTGCCCGATTGATCCAGGGTTCAGTAACGGCTGTCGTGGTTCTGCCCGACGTAGTCGTTGGAATACCGTCTCGGGGAGGGTATTACTAATGTAAATATTGGGTTATTATACTAACGCGTGTGCATTTGTGTAAATTATAGATAATCACCAGGAAATCCTTAAAGAAAACCTAAGACAGCAATGTGAGTAATCTCCTTTTTGCAAACTGTTTTTACAAAACCTCACTTAATTAATAATACATTAAACAGTGATTGAGTATTTGTATTCTACAATTATCGTTGGTATGTTGGGGTTTTGTATACAAAATTTGTTACTACCTTGCGAGGAGTAACATGACCACAAGTCGGGTTGACAGTACCGTGGGTGGTAATTAAGTAGATGGAAACAAATGTAATTGCGGGAGCGCCCTCAATACTGTACAATGGTTTTTACTAAACTTGATTAAACTGGGATTCACTCACCAGTATTTCCCACTGACAAAATGTTTTTAAACGGGTTTCAGGTAACAAAATGTGAAAACCAAATAGAAGCCAGCTGGACAACATTGAAGGCTTGGAAAAGTGGCTATAAAGTTACCTAAAATAAAGAGATGTTTTTATTAAATAAAATAGGGTTTATCCCTATGAAAATGTGTGTACTTAAAACTTGAGATTTTTCCCACGTGTTTAATATTATGAAAGTGTGGTATTTTACTCTGATAAAATATTTCCTAACTACGGTCCTGATGTAATTTCCGCTGCCAAAATGATAAAACACAGATACCACCAAAACTGACCGCGACCGCCCGTTCCCAGGTTGTTAGGGGACGGGGGTTGCGACAAAGAAAGCGTTTGACATTTTATAAATGAACCTTCAAGTATGTCAAATAGTTAATAAAGAAAAAATTTTAGGTCTATATTTGTGTTGCATCTTTTTTTTGGTTAAAACGTGATAGGGTCTTACATTAACCAACCCCACCCCCACCCCCACCCCCACCCCCACCACACCCATTGTCTTCTCCTCACCCTTTTCCTCTCTCTACCAAAACTGACCATCACCATCCATTTTCACCTATCCTTATTTCAATCATCGCCGCCACAATTACCATATCCTGAAACATCAACACTGTCACCACCATTACCATATCCTGAACAGTGAGTAGGTCAAAGAGAACCCAACACCACATAAAAGACCTGAAACCAGCCATCTTCTCGCTACATAACCGACCTCAACCATTCGTAACAAAGGTAGCTCCTAAAACACACCACCACAAATCGATACCTATTATCATTCCCAACCTTTACCCACACTCTAAACTTGTTAAACATTAAATTCGCGGATTCAAAGTAAGATCATTCTAGGGCTTGAAACTTCAAGCTTTGATATCTCCATCAATTCCTAAGCAAATCAGGTAATTCCAAAGCCTTACTTATCTAATTTTCCATGCTCTACAAAACCCTACTATCCATTTCTGTGACAGAAGGGCACATAAATCTGAATTTGATTTCTTTATAGCTTACCATTTCAGGGGAAACCCACCGCCCGAAGGCCCACTATAGTAAAACCCCTGACCCACCTGAAAAATATTGCTCCAAGGGGACTCCCACCCATAACCTCCACATTAGAAGACCATGAGATGGCTCATCCTAGGGCTGTTGACGAGCCGAGCCGATCCGAGCGGACCTTTGCTCGTGCTTGGCTCGTTTACAAACCGAACCGAGCGAAGGGACTCATTTAAAATCGAGACTCAAATCAAACGAGCATTTTCCAAGCAGAGAATATTCCGAGCGAGTGTCGAGCGGTTTTGACAACCGTGTCTCCCGATTTAAATCTGCGAAGAGAGATAGTGACAATGTTGGGTCTATAGTTTTTATATCTTTAAAAACATGCACATTCCATGTCATAATATATTTCTTATGAATAACAATGTTGTAGCTAATGAGGCGATGATCATATTGCACGAACAATGATATTGAGAGAATGAGACGGTCGACTTAAGGTAACAACATGAGACATTGAGGTGACGAGTAGACTGTTGTTTAGCGGTTTAGGGTTTAACTTTTAGATTTGGTGTTAATTTATTTATCAACGTGATTTGGCTGGTACATATAGATATAGTTGTAAATTTGTATATAATGGATTAAAATCTAATATAGTGGTATACATAAAACTATAAATTTAATTTATATTTATGTATATATGTATATGTGTATATATATAGGTGTGTGTATATACATTTTTATATATGTATATTACACTAATTAAAAATAATATTTCAAGCTGAACCGAATTAAGTGAACCTTTACTTATGCTTGATTCGTTTACAAACCAAACTGAACAAAACAATTTATTGGGTAAATTACTTTTTGAGTCCCTGTGTTATATGTGTTTTAACTAGTTGAATCCAAAAGCAAAAAGTTTAACGACCTGAGTCCCTATAAGCAATTTCTTTAACCATTTGAGTCCAAATTTCAACCTCAGTTAGATAATCCCAGTTAACTTTTTTTAAAATGACCAAAACACCCTTTTATATAAAAAAACCATTTTATTATATATATATATATATATATATATATATATATATATATATATATATCCAGATCATAAACCATCTTCATCTTCACCATCACACCTCCAGAACACTCTCTCTCTCTCTCTCTCTCTCTCTACCAAAACCATCTCCAACCCACCACCACACCTACACCAACAACACCACCGTCGCCACACCATCAATACCACCGTCGCCACTGCACCTCCACCGTCACCACCACCACTACACCGTCACCACCACCGCTGCACCTCCACCGTCCCCACCACCGATGTATCTCCACCGTCACCACCACCACTACACCGTCACCACCACCGCTGCACCTCCACCGTCCCCACCACCGATGTATCTCCACCGTCACCACCACCACTACACCGTCACCACTCCATTGTTTCAAGATCTTTCAAATCTTGATATTCTGTTCAACTTATTCTTCTTCTTACATAAAGATCATAATCTTTCAAATCGTGAATGAAGCTAAGGTAAGATCATAATCTTTTTCTTTCTGATCTGTTTACTCTGTTTTTTTTTTGTCATTTTTTTCTTAAATTAGTTAATATTTTTTATTTTTTTTTCACTGGGTTTACTTGATTTTGTTATGTGGTTTTCTTTTGTTTGATCTGGGGGTTAAATTTTAACTATCTAATTGCAGTTTTATACATCTTTATTAGGGTTATTGATCGAATAATTTCCGATTTGGGGATAATGTTTTTTAAGTTTTTTTTTTAACTTGTGGTCATCAAAGTCTGTGTTTTTATGATTACCCACTTGATTTTGATCAATCTGGTGTGGACAGATGTTATTTTTGAATAATTTTTAGGGTTCTTGATCGAATACTTTTAGATTTGGGGATAATTTTTTAGGGTTCTTGATCGAATACTTGTTTTGGGATATTGAACTGATTGGTTTGATTGTGGGTGGTGGGGAAAAGGATCGTTTGTGCTATGCAGGATTTTCCAAAAGAGCGGTTTGCAGGCGGTGACTGGTGGTGGTTGACGGTTAACGGAAGGTGGTGATAGTGGTGGAGGTGCTGTGGGGATGGTGGTGGTGCAGTGGTGGTGCGGTGGTGTTAATGGTGGTGGTAGCGGTGGTGAAATGTCTGTGCAGGTGTGGGTATAACAATATATATATAAGATTAAAATATTTATGCATTAATGACTTGTTCTTTATACTTTTATGCATATAAGACTTGTACTTTGTGTGTAAATGACCAAATTACCCTTGTAGTTAACCAACTTGGTGGATGGAGTTAGAAAATTGGACTCAAATGGTTAAGAAAAGTGCTTATAGGGACTCAGGTCGTTAAACTTTTTGCTTTTGGACTCAACTAGTTAAAACCAATGAAACACTGGGACTCAAAAAGTAATTTACCCCAATTTATTTACGAGCATTTTCTAAGCGAGCGTCAAGCTCTACCTCTTCCCAAACACCAATTGATCATTGTTATTACTCAAATAAACCCTAACTAAACTATTTCAAGAGGGTTTTAGCAGGAACAAAGCAGAAGCAGAAGCAGAGATGGCAAGTGGAATGGTGGGTGGAGGAGCAAACGGGGGAGTGGAGTGGCACCAGAGGCCTCCAAACCCTAAAAACCCCATCGTCTTCTTCGACATAACCATCGGCACCATCCCCGCCGGTCGTATTAAGATGGAGCTTTTCGCCGACATCGCCCCCAAAACCGCCGAGAACTTCCGCCAGTTCTGTACCGGAGAGTTTAGGTATCAATCAATCTTTTACGTTTTAAATCTGTTTCTTTCATCCTCACTTCTTTTGTGTTAGGGTTTTAGGCTTTTCTTTAGGATTTAAACTTTATAACAACCAAAGTTTTACTTGTTTTGATCATTAAATATTTTGAGTGTTGTTACTCTTTATTACAAAGAAGGGGATGACTAACTTTACATGTATTTTATGGCATTTGTGCTGGGTGTCAATCATGTCGGGTTGAAATGTGCAACCCGAACCAAACCCATATTATTATCTGTGTCATAGATTTCAACCCTAATCTGGGCATACATGAAGTCGGGTCAAATTGAACACGACCCGTTTTTTAAATGAGTCGTACATGTTGACGAGTTTCAAGCGGGTTATGGGTAACATTTTTGCGGTGAGTATGAGTGTGACCCGAAGATAATAAGGTGTGACAAAACTATAACATTATTGTGATTGACCATGTAAAATGGAAACAGAAAAAACAAAAATAAAATTATAAAAGTTTTTTTTCTAAACACTTAAATGGGTTAACGGGTCAACTTTTTTTTACACCGGTCAGTTTGAACCTGGCTTGTTTATAAAACGGGTCAACTCGAGCACGACTTGTTTTTAAATGGGTCGTGTTAGTTGACCCAATACGTGTTCTGTTTCGTGTCGTGTCAGGAATTGTCGCCCCTGTCTGCACACCCTTTCAAAGTGGAAAGAGGATTTCTTATCCTATGGAAATTCAAAAAAGAAATTGATATAATTGAATAGCTGTAAAACATTTTTGAATCTTATTTTCTTATCATTCCACAATATGTTTTGGGATTAATTCTTCAAAAGATAAAGACATACTAATTGTTGTGAGTGAATAAATTGGCAATGGTGTTCTATGAAGTAGGAGATAGCAAGTATTGAAGTGCACAATTCATGTATTTAGGGAGGATAGGTCATGGAGAGTTTTGCAGTATTCTTAAAGAGGACTAAAAGTAATGAGAACCACAAAATATTAAGGAGTAAATGGATTTTAATGGTGCTTGAATACAGTCTATAATAGCGTAGAATGCTGTCCATATGTTCATGTTAGGCTAAGAACACTTTAAGGGATAAAGCGCATTGCTACAAACGATGAAGATATTTAAAAAAAAATCGAATTTTACTTCTGTAGCATAAAGGAAAGCAGTAAAAGATGTCCTGGACATGTAATTATATTCTTACATGGTCTAAAATATACCCTAAACCTTGTTACTGTGTCACTAGTGACTTGACTACCATATTTTTACTTAAAATCAACAGAATGAGAACAAAGAATGTACATCTGTTCTCTCAGATTCTATTGCTTTTTGTTTAGTTTAAGCCAACTGCAAGAGCATGCTTAAGATTCTGAACCAGTAAACAATTGCATAATCCTCTTGTAATCATAACATGTTCTTTGCAAATAGGTCAAAAGCAAAGTAACAATCATATTCTCTATAAAATTTGTGGAAACATAAGAAACAGGGTATGAAAATATTATCTGTATTAATTTGTATGTAAACTTAGTTGACCTTCAAGCTCCAAGTTTCGTTGTGTTCAACTTTCTTATCGAAATGCTTTTGTTCCAAATATCTCCTCCTAGTGTCTAATTTAGTATTTAATAATATCCATAGTCATACGTTCATTGTTGTATTTAGTGTGTTGTATACGTTACAGTTCTCAAGTTTCTACTGATTTTATATTCATTTATTCACCTGGTGTTTTGCAGAAAAGCTGGACTACCTGTTGGATACAAGGGATGTCAATTTCATAGGATAATCAAGGATTTTATGATACAAGCTGGTGATTTTCTAAAGGTTTATTTCTTTTCATTCGCCATTACTTTCATTTTGTTAATCAAGTGTCACTATAGTGCTATTGAAATCTCCGAAGTTAAATGGCAATTGGGTACTTAGTAGCTCAACTAAGGTGCGAATCATCACACAATTTTCTTAATTGATGTTTCAAATTTAATATTCATGTACCCTTTAGAGGAAGAAACATAATGATACTAACTAAATTAGAAAATGAAACTGCTTATAGTTGTGTTATACTTGTTTTTGTATTCTTATGTTACAACTTATAACAACTCCATATACTAATATGACCTTAAAGCGATGGTATACACAGTGTTATAGATCAATCATTCTACTGTAGTGACATGCACATGGTCTTAACTTTCAAAGGCTTTAACATAATTTACTTCATTCCAACACATCTTGAAGGATAAGTTTATTTTCTAAGCATAACTTTCAAGTGATTGTATGAATTTGTCCCGTAAACCAAAAGTTGTGGCCTGTGGGTTCAAACTTTATGAGAGGCGCGTGTATTACTTATTTGTCGTACAAAAGTAGCATTAGTATGGATTGTAAATTCACATGAATGAAGGACAACTTACCATTGACATGAGTTCAGTTTCAACTACTGCAATTACTTGAATTCAATGCATGCATATTGTAGCCTAAAACTTTCACAATTGACATTGCTGAGTTACTTTTACGTAGGCCGCGGTACATTCATGAAAATGAAGAATATACTGAGGCTCACATTTTTTTTTGTCAGGGAGATGGCAGTGGATGCGTATCCATATATGGAAGTAAGTTCGAGGATGAAAATTTCATTGCTAAGCATACTGGACCCGGTCTTTTGTCAATGGTATGCATCTTAGAACTTTCTCATGCTCATTTTTCTAGTTATTTTACAGATGCTCCTCTCTCAGTCTCTCTTGTTCTGTATCTGATTGATCATCTTTTTTCTTTTATCCACGTTAGTCATACATGTGTAGAGTATGG